>JANAVB010031615.1:430000-617736 GCA_029216955.1 Iris pallida | reverse complement strand
ATACTTGCCTTTGTTTTCATGTAGCTTGTTGTATAGATTTGAGATGAGATGTATTTGAGATTGTTCGAGATGTTGTTATTATTTCAGTAGTTATTGTTGTCTTCAGTTCTTTAGTTATATTTTGGTATTATCTTATCGTGCTTAGACTGTGATTGAGTTACACCATATCTTATACTTGTCCTCCGTTCGGAGTTGATCATGATAAGTACATTATATACTGCATGAGTTGTTGGTTAGTTAGAGACTTAGAACAGCATTCTACCGTCGACACTGCAGCGTATGCTGGGCGCTGTTACGTACTCGTACCCTCACGGTGGTGCGGGTCGTGACACTAGGCACTACCGGTGTCTCCTCTAAGCTAGCAGAATCCTCCTAGAGATCCGGGTCACAATCGTTACCGACGCACGCTCCATAATAGGTCGTGCAAAAGTCCTCCAGATCCTCTAAAAAATATATCCAGTCAGGATTGGAACGAAGTACATAACTCTGAAAGCAGTTCCATTGCATGGTAAAAAATATATAACTCGCATTAAAATAATATACATGATGTACTGGAATAGAAATACAGAGAAATAACATCATAAAAATATAAGAAAACTGAGTACATGAATAAGATAGAGAACATGTTAACTTGAAATAAATACAAGTGATTTAGAGAACAAGACAGTTATGTGATTGGTTTAGGTTGCACATGATTATTCTAGAGTAAACAATATATTTAAGTGCATTAATTACAAGCTTCTTGGCCTCTTCTAGGTCATAGGAGTCAAACTAGGTCAAACTTGGTTAAATTAGTCAACCCTAGGATTCTGGAACCATACTCTAAGTTTTAGGCTATATTAGTTAAATAGGATACTATGGTATCGACACTATATCCTAGCATGGAGTACTAACGTATCTATTTTCCTGTTCTCTTATATACCCTATAATGTATCTATATGATACCATTAATTTCCCCATATTCCCTTACCGCAACTGATACTAATATCATATATAAGACTGATATAAATAGGCCTCTCCTACAAGCTAACTGAGGCAATTAGCTAAGCACACAAAGCCCCCTAACCAACTGATACAAACACCAAGTATCAGGGCCCTTAATTTGAGACTGATACCAACTGTATCAAGTGACTGATACATTAGTGTGTACCACAGCCTCTCAATTAGTTCAGTTTACTGATCTCCACAAAGCCTTTCCTATGACTGATACCCTATAAATAGAGGACTGATGCAAGGCAACAACACTCGAGCCTCCACTCTATCCACTGATGCACAAAATAGCCTAAACTCCTCATGCCCGAGCCCCCTATTCTTCTAGTCTAGTAGCAGCTGCTACTGCGACCTCTAAATCCCCTACATGAGAACTAATAGCCTAAATCAAGTGACTGATATCAGGCTTATCCAAACAAAGGACTGATACATCATCTAATTATAGGAATGATACACATAAGGAATGATAAGTAAAGGGGAATTAACTAATACAATATGAGAAGGCATGACTGATACATATGAAGGTAGGACTGAAATACTCTCTTATAGGACTGAATCAATAACTAAATATGGGGCTATTGCATATATTCCCACAAATGATACATGAAGACTATATGACAGTCACTTGAAAGCCTACCCAACTGATACAGTGATGGCCATATAACTTGATACACATATGGTCCCCTTTCCCCTTATCAATTCACTCACACACACACACACACACACACACACACACACACACACACACATATATATATATACATTAACTGCTCCGTCTATAATATCCTAAACAGTCCACATGTTCATGTTACAAAATAGTCCACAATGTAACAAAATTGTCCCCAATATACATTTGATATGTTAGAACATATATTACCCCCAATATACCACCATTAATCATACCATTGATAACTTATACCAATATAGTTCTAGAACCAAACGTTAAATTTGAATTTAAAGCGTTGGGTGCCGTTTTGGCCATTTTGTCAAATACTTGGCATACGTATTGGATACATTATTACACATCCATGATACGCACTCCAAATAGATCCAAACTTGATCTAAAGTATACCCACATATCCTAAATTGCCATTATGACCTAACAAATCTATTCACAAACCCTATAAATGTTATTTTTGGTTTTTCTCCCAAATTGGATCAAATACAAAGGTAAAAGTCTCCAAATTGAAAGGAAAGAGTCAAAACTTCTCACCAATGGCAAACCTAATGCATGGGGGTTCTTATTTGATGCATCTATTATTTAATGCAAATTAGAGGGCTTAGAATACATATACCTATTGGGAGATGGATTCCCAATGAAAAAGCTCCAAGATCTAGAAGTCCTCAAGCTCCAAGTGCTCCAACCTTCAAAGCTTTGCTTATAGATCCTTCTACTCTCCATGGGGAAGATATTGGAACAAATTTGATCTAATTTGTGTGAGTTTTAAGGGTAGAAATAATTTGGGGAAGAACTTTCCAAATTAGGGCTAGGGTTTCAAATGGAAAGCGGAAGAAGAAGAACTTATTCTTCTTATAGGCAAGGGGGAGTGTGTTGGCCGGACATGTAGGGCTTGGTTAGGGTTTTGGGACAATGTGAAATGTCCATGAGGTCCTCTCATCATTGTGTCATGACAAGTTTAGAGAAATAGCTTTCTTTCTAATTAGGTGTTTAACCTAATCGTCTAATTAAACTTGCTAGTCTAACTAGAGACTAACTAAACTTATTAAAATAGGTTTGAGGATTGTCTAATCTCACTAATTAGGTCAACTAGGGTCATGACTAATCATCCAGTCCATCTAAATAAAATAGCACTATGGTTAACATAAAATATATCACTAGTACAATTAATTAATCAAAAATGAAATAAATGTTCATGAAACGCAAAAAGTCTAAAATACTCCTATTTTTAGAATATGGTAGTGACAATTCTACCCTCCTTAAAATAATTCCATCCTCGAAATTAAAAGGCGAAACTAAGACATGAATGAAAGGAATAGAAAGAACCATACCTCAAGGCTCAAAAAGCTATGGATATCGGTCACGTATCTCATCCTCCCTTTTCCAGGTTGACTCACTCAGAGAGTGATGCCTCCACGCGATGCAAACCAAAGGAATAGCCTAGTTCTGGAACACCTTCTCTCGATGATCCAGAATCTCCACTGGTTGTTCTGGATAGCTGAGAGTAGGGCCTACCTCGATCTCAGAGTGATTTAGTATATGACTGGGATCTGCTACGTACCGTCTCAACTACGACACATGAAACACATTGTAAAATTCCTCTAGTGCAGGTGGCAAGTCTAGCTTGTAAGCCACAACATCGACCCTCTCGCGAATGACAAAATGTCCGATAAAAAATGGGCTAATGTAACCCCACTTTTCCAGATTTATAAAATTTTGAATATTCTAATATATTTAATTGTTTTCCCCATTTATAATTATATAGCATTTATTTTGGAGAAATTTTTAATTAATTATTAAGTGGCAAGGATGTAAATTCCTAGTCAGGTATAACTAATTGGAAGTGGTCTCCAATCCTCTAACCAACTTCCTAACAGATTATGTAACCATTCTAAAAAACCTTTGGATTAATATGTAAATACTAAGAAGGGGACGGGTTATTTGTAAAATGTTACTTTCTATTACCGGTTCTTATATAACAAAGAGATGAGAGAGAGTGGCATTATTTCTCATTCTCTCCACCATATTTTCTTCTGAGCCGAGCCTTTCATTCCTGTTCCCCAATTTGAGCTAGCCCTAACCCTAGCTCCAGCTTCAGCCGGCCATGGCGATGGCAAATCTTCCGCTCTCCAACAGTAGAGACTAGGTCTTCTTCGACGCTTCCAATTTGCGAAGCCCCTTTCCGACGACTGAGCGCCACTCCCCAGCATCGACGTGAGGGATCTTTTCTGCGGCGGCTTGATACCTCTCCGGCGGGCGGCTCTTCTCCAGTGACTTGGTCCCGATCTTCGTAGCGAACGACGCATGATTTCTTCTTTCTTGAGTGGCGGGCAGTGACGACGTGTCGAGCTCTTTCCCGATGACAAGTGTCGACGACGAGAACGGCGTGTCTTTTTCGAAGACACTGGTGCATGACACAACGACGAATGAATTGGTAGTTTCGTTCTGATCCCTCTTTTTTTGATTGTTTAGATCTTGATCGATCTAGCCATCTTGATCTGAAATTCTTGAAGCAACTTCGTTCCTCTCCGACGATGAGTGCCGGCAACTGACAAGTTCTCGTTGAGAATTTCTTCTTCGACGATCTCCGCGAGCTTGCTATTCTACTTCCTGCGATGACGAATGGATATGATCAAGAACATCAAATATCCTGCCAGGATTGATGGTGAGTCTCGATTCATATGTTCGAATCTGTAGGATTAAATGCCTTATAGTGATTTGGACTCTTGTTGTTTGGATTTGAATGCTAGAGCATTGGATCCTTGGTTCCCAGAGATCGATTCCTTGTCTAAACAATTTGCTAGGAGAAACGACACCTGCTTTGTAGCCGATCTTCAATTTTGGGTGAGTTTATGCTTGAACTGATGATATCATTGAATGAATCTATAGATTTGTATGGATCGATTGTTTAAGTTGGAATTGTCACCTCTATTTGGTTGAGGGAGAGTTTTTGATCTAATACGTATCTTCTGATACGTTATTGTAGTGAGTCCGGGTGCTACTTGAATCCTCGGATCGTGTCCGACACCCTGGACGTGTCCTGAACTTTAGGATTCTCTTCCAGGAATTATGCTATCTTTTCTTCTTTTCTAAGCTCCTTCTTTGCTGTGGTTGACTTCGGTTGGTGTGTCCAGGACCAGGACTGAAATAGGAGATGTTCGTGTGTACATTGCCAACCCGATGATTCAGACCTGTGCACGTAGCTGAGACTTTGTCAGTGTCGTGTCCGCGTATGCCTATTTGTGATCGTGTCCAAATCTGGGACAATATTTTGTTAGAGACTTCGGCTTGAATCTGGATTATGGTTGCTTGACAGTTGATCCGTAGCGAGTCTGTCATTTAGCTTATTTTGAAATCAAGTATACAAGTGCTTTGTATATATTTTTTTTCTTGATTTAATTTGGAGTTTCATCTTTGGCTTAGATACCGGACTTTGAGCTAAATTGATTTGCTTTTATGTTTGTAATAATTTTGTCCAATTATTCTTATTTTGAGTTAGTGTTGTATTGATTGTTTATACTCTTCTTTTGTATTGATAAGAGCCTTTACCATAGTTATGTTAGCTGTTGTGGACTTGTTGTGGGCCATAGGACTTGAATGGTTCTGGGCTAGGTTTCTATACAACAAATAAGATAGTGTTCTTGTGTATATTCTTTTCTTTGAGTTGGTTAATTGTAGTTTGACAAGTTGTGGACTTTTGCCTAGTGTAATTTGAAGGGGTGTTAGTTGAGCCAAAGCAACAAGTTGGGTTCTGTTGTTGGGGCATGCTTAACAGGCCAGAGTTATGGAGTAGTTTAGCTAATTATGAGCTTAATTGGGCTTAGCCAAAACAAGTTGTGATGAGACTTTAGTAATATTTTGTCAATGACTGTCTTAAATAATTTGCTATAATTATGACATATTACTAGTATTATTTTCTACCAAATATTACTCATTAATGTATATTAGACTAGCATCTAAATATTTGGCTAGTAGAAGTATATTTTCAATAATTAAATTATCTAATTAAACTATTTCTAAATTCTAATTAATTTCTTAAAAGAAAATATTTTACTTTCTTATTAGTGTATATATACATATTTTTTATTAGAAATATGGTTAGTCTTTATATATTGGTAATAGGGATGTTGACCAGAGGACTGTGGTTGATAGCTTGATTATAGGATTTACTATAGAAATAGCCAGTGACAAATTATTGTTTTTAACCAAGCTATACCCATATTTCACAGGAGGACACCCGGTTCTATCTTCTACCTTGATTACCCTGAGCAAGGCAAGTATACTCCTTGGACTTGTCCATTACTTCATGTCTTGTATTCATGCTTGTATCATCTTGTTGACACGATATTTCACGAGATTGTCTTGTATCTTGTTCCTTGAGTTTACTTATGTCTGGGAGGGAAAATACTATAGATGTGTGATCAAACTCGAGTTACTATTCATGTGAATAGTTTAGGCCTCGTATCGTGCACGCGGGATCGAAGCCGTACCATTTTATGTTCCCTGAATCTACCCAAGCCGATCACACACTCTGGATGTATTTCGATATATATATTGCACACATTAGGTTCATTGTGTATTTTATGTTCAGAATTTATTTCATGTTCCCTGTAATTATTTTTCAGTATTCATGTTCAGGTTTCATGTCATGTTCTCATTTCTCGTACTTTATATTTTTCCTGTACTCATTTTCATACCATGATGTTCATGTTCATTTCCTTGGATATACTTAGCTCCGCTCCTGACTAGGATATGTTGCAGGCATACTTGTAGGATATTGTTTTACATTATGGGCCAGAGCCCGGGATCTTAGCTGAGCGGGATGGAGTCGTGACTTAGCTTGAGATTTCAGGTGTAGATTGTTTTAGCTATTTATCTAGATATTGTATGTTCTTAGAATTCACAGTAAATTTTATTCTTGTTGTCTCTAGTACTTTTATGATATTATGATCGATGGATTATGGTGATCATTCTGGGAACATCTTATAGATGCTGAGATTGTATATATTCATGTTTTTCTGGTTAGATTTTTCTAGCTTGATACAGCTTACTTCATCGTGTCTAACAACGAAGGTTGGGCATGTCCGACTCGTGTCCAATTATTCGGGAGCGGGTCGTGACATATTTTTAGTGGTGGCCCATGTAGGTCTATCCTAATAGTACCTAGGTATTAGTGTACTATTGGGAGAATTGATTAAACTAGGGAAACTTGATTACAGCATAGGAAATTGGGTACATCGGGTATATTGATATTATATAAATACTTGTTGTTTTAGGTTTAGGATATTTTAACAGTTTTCTGTTTTTCAGATAGTTCAAAAGCACGTAATACCGGAACAGTCGATCCACCTACACTTGAGGGTTTCGAGCTCCCATTACCTTCTATCACTCTACTATCCCCACGAGTAGTATGTAGTTGACGGAGATGTTCGAAGAGTTTCTTGACACCCAGAATGAGCATGTCATCCTTTTCCACGCCAGACTTGTGGATACACTCTCCGAGCTAGGAAGGACTTTTGATTTTCAGACTCTCGGATCTTTGGGCGTCTCTGACACCGAGCACATATCTTGCACCGAGAAGCAGATCAAGAACCTGTAGCCGCCACTGTAGATCATCCAAGTCTTGGAGGATCCGACTCCTCTGAAGATTGAAGTCACCAACCGGGAGATCTAGCTCGTAGCACATACAACAAGATGGGAAGCTGAAGCCCAGGAGAGACATGAAGACTTATGGCGAAGATGGCAACTACCCTGGACCCACAAAGCGTCGTAAGACTCAGACAGTGCTTATTCAGTCACATCATCAACTGCATCATCAGAGGCAGATTTAGGCCACATTCGTTGTGTGTTTTGCAAGGACGGGACATCATGATTGACAAGTGCCGCAAGAGGCTCAGACTCTGTTCATACTACGTAACTTTTGCCCACCGAATGCAGGATTGCCAGCAAGTCGCAGATCACAATAACTGAAGAGCAGCAGGATCTCAGCAGCCAGCACGCCAACAATCGTATATTTCTGCCAGAGTCCCTGCACTTCAGTCACTGCAGGAGATTTAGATTTAGATTCAGCCGACGATCATTTGTATTTTCTGTCGTCGCCCAGGACACCACTACGACGACTGCCGCTAGAGACCGAGGCTATGCTCGTTCTACGGATCACCTGCCCATCGAGTCAAGGATTACCCGGAGGTCGTTGATCGTACAGCCCAAGGACAAGCACGAGGAGCACTAGTACCATAGAAGAAGGACCCGCCTCTCCAAGTCCAGCACGCGCATGGAGCACTATCGCAATGGTCATCCAACGTCAGGACAGCTGAAGAAATTGAAGCAATTCCAGTCCCAGAGAAATACTAAAGACAAGCTGAAGACCGAAGGCTTTTTGTGCATAGTTGGAGCAGACCATGAGTCGTGATTCACATTCCAATTTAAATTTTATTGAATTTCCTTGTTCCTATTTAAGAGCTTGAAAGATTTTGTTTCCTATCTTAAACTCTTTGGTGTTCATACCAGATATTATTCATATTCTAGAATTTGTTCCTTATTCGTAACTCGATTTCTTATTTGAAGATTATATCCTGTTTGGTATACCTGTTTCATATTAACTATTCAATATTTTGTTTCAAATCCGATATTCGATACCATGTTTTCATTTTCATTATTTACGGCTTTATTTTGTTGGCTCCTATTTGAAATTTTCCTATTCGAACCATATGCTATTCGAGATTTTATTCCTATCTGAAATTTTATTTTGAAACTTGTTCCCAAACAAAATATTGTTTGATCCTTCGCTTCTAATTAACGCTTGTTTGCGATTTAGTCCATATTCAAGACATTGTATGAAGATTTTGTTTTCTATTTTGAGACTTTGACCAGTTCCTTGTTTGAGATTCTATTTCTGATTCATGATTTTATTCGAGATTATTCTCTATTCACGGCCTTGTTGATGGATGATTTCCTATCTGAGATTGTTTTCTATTGAATTTCTTTTCCATTCAAGGTATTATTCGAGAGTTCGTTGCCATTCAAGATTTTGTTATACTTTAATTCCTGCACAAGGTTTCTGGTCCTTATTTCGAGACTTTGTCTTCTATCTGATGCCTTGCTTCTGTTTACCTTTTGATACTCTGTTATCTCTTCGAGATAACGTTCCATACACAGAATTTTGTTATCATTCCAGATTTCATTTGAGATTCCGGTTACCAATCGAAACTTCGTTTCCTGTTCGAGATTTAAAACCACCTTGTTTACCCTTTTAGTACCACTACTCATTGTTGAATTCTTTGTTGCTTCTTATTACTTAATAAACCCTTGTATTCTAACAGACGGATAACCTCACCATTATTGTGACTTGGACTACCGGAACTCATTTTGACTTGAAAATTTTAAATTCCCATGAATAAGGTTGAGAGACTATTCGATGATCTACTGGGCGTGGCAGTTACGCGCTGCAGTCATTATCTGGATTATGGATGTTGAGGATTCACTGCAGCCAGCTGCGCACTAGCGAGGCATGAACTCCAAGTTGAAGTAATTTCAGACATTCATAGGTTTTTGAGTATTATTGAGACTTTGTCCTAAACTCTTCATATTTAGATTTCTTAAGTTGCTTTGTTAATAATTGTTTGAAAATGGATAAAGTTGATATGTTATTCGGTAACATATCGTTATTTAAGTCATGGAACCGAAAGTGTACTGCAGCCAGACATATACTGGCGAGGCAGGGATTCTAAGTAAAGTGACTTCAAATATCTATATGTTCTCGGATACTGTAATGCCCCAGAACCAGAATACTGGAGAGCGGGGGCATACATAGCCAGCTACGGATATTGAAATGGAATCCACCTCGCTATACGGTCACGGCTGTCTTGACACATGAGGGTTTAACTACAAGCCATCAGTCTCTTATGGTCATGAACAAGCCTATTGTCTCAATCTCTAGCAAGGAATAGCAGTTACAAGATGTTAGAACTTCAAATGTACAATAGTAAGGCGTCCCATACATTACATATTTGGATGATCATGAAGCTAGTCGTACAAAATATGAAGACTAGCAAGAATTTCACTCATACATGATCAACCCTAGGATTTGTTAATCATGCTACAGCCCGTAGGCAGACAGTAAGTAAAGTGCAATACGAGCTAACACGTGCTCGCCGGCTAAACGCCTCAAAAGAATATTTTTACAATAAACTGGAAGAACATTTGGCTGGAAGGTAGATGGATCCTCTGGAGCTACTCCGGTATCTGGCCATACAAAACCAGCTGGATCAGATCCCAGAAAGAGTAAGTGCCACAAAGGAGGCTTCACTTAAGAACTAAAACCAGCAATTAGCACAAGAACATAATTATATAATAAAGGACTTGAAATATGGAAAATCATGATGATATACGATAAGATAACCATGGGACTATTCAGATAACCAAGTTACAACCCGCAAACCAAACAAGGATCGAGGTTGTAACCCTTCATCTGAACAGAACTTGGTTTCCCACCATTTACCGATAAAGTAAAGCACAAACATTCAGATCATGTACCAATCTTGTACATGATCAGGACAAGACTAGACTGTGTTATACTCCATCAAATCAATCACGGCCAAACAATGAGTACAGCTCGATACTTTAACGAACTAGGGTTATTACCAGCCTAGTTACTAGCAAGATGCAAGGAGATTGTTCCAACAGCCACAAGCCCTGCAGACCATCCAGGTTATCCAGGTCGAATATCCGTTCATGAAGGGTGCAACACATGACAGTGTGCTGAAAATGTGCCCTACCCGTCTACAGTCTACAAGTCCACTTGCGCGCCCGGATAACGAGATTGCCTGTAGCTGGAAAATCTATTCATGACTACTGGATTATTCTAGTTATTAGCCTTGGTCAATTTCAGTAGGTACCCCTGACCGTGGTACTCAGGGGTCCCCGTCCTAGACATGAATGCAAGATAATACTAGTTCATATGTACAAACACAATCGCCCACGGTGTCCAGGCCATTCATTCTTGTCATGTCATGCTAGCTGTCACAACAACATATCGAGGTATATCATGTCAGGTTTACTTATCAAGAGTGTGCCACGGTGGGCCACTATCATGCCATGTTACTTGTCAGGAGTGCAACACGATGGATTACTATAGTGTTCATGGAATATGTGCCAAATTTACATGATACAAGCACTCTATCAAGGGACCTAAGTTACATAGAGGGCCATGAGACAAAGCATAAATGTAAGAACCCAACATAATAAAAGGGGTGCAAGGGATATGGAAAGAGCCATGCGGCTAAGGGAAAAGCAAGATCATGCAGCTCGGGAGAGCGGGCTTATGCGGCTCAGAGAACAAGCTCAGGCGGCTCCGAGAACACAGGCTCATGTGGTAAGGTGGATGAGGGTCATGCGGCAATAGATGAGGGTCTCATGCGACTCAGGAAAAACGGGCATATACGGCAGTAGGGGAAACAAGCTCATACGACTCGGTGAACCAACGCCATGCGGCTGAGGGGAGTGGAAATGAGCTCATGCGGCAAGCACTACCAAGAGCCATGCGGCTCGAGGATAACAGGATCATGCAGCAAGGTCAAGCTAAGCCATGTGGCTCGAGGAGAATAGGGTCATGCAGCAAGGTCAACCTAAGCCATGCGGCAATGGAGAGATGGGCTCATGCGGCCAGAGAGAATGATTTCATGCGGTCTGGAAGGGACGGGCTCATGCGTCCTGGAGGAAACAAAGCCATGCGGCTAAGAAAAATAGGTTCATGCGGCTAAAAGTCGAGCAGAGCCATGCGGCTGAAGTCAACTCAAGCCATACGGCTAAGGCTGCATGAAGATTGGAATGTCTATACGGCCGCAGGGGACTTGCCGCATGAGAAAGCCATACAGTCAAGCTGTTCTTCTTCTCCAACTGTTTCGAGAAGAAGAACCAAGGAAGCCATGGCTTCCAAGCTCCAATAATCCGTCATCTAAGGTCAGAATCCGGACTTCTATAGGTCAAAATGGGGCAGAAAGAAATTCTCTACAACATGGAACCATTAAAACTTGAAAATAACCAAGTTTAATAGATCAAAACCCAAGAATTCCGAAATTGCAACAAACTTAGATCTACGTGAAATGGGCCATGGAAATAAAAAATGCTAAGTACTAAAGTGTCTTAGAATCTCGTGAGGAAGAGAATGGAACAACAAAACTTGAGTTTCTCCATGAAGTAAGTTGTACTTGCCTAAGCCTCTCCTGGTAGATGGAGAGAGTAATGGTGAGGAAGAAGAAGAGTTATGAGGATTAATGGAAGAGAGAGTAGTTAGGTGGCTTATAAAGGAAGAGAGTGGGTGGGGGTTGGTCCACATGTAACAAAACTGAACCAAGCCGAACCAAGCAAACCGAACCGAACCAAGCAAAATGAAATGCAAAAAAAACCATACAATGAGACATGCAATATGAGTCAAAATATGTACACGTATACCAAAATACGTATTACGAACTACGGGCGTTGCAACTCTACCCACCTTAAAAGAATTTCGTCCTCGAAATTTAATTAAGAGGCTAGAGAGTCAAAGACAAGCTATACTAATCACAGACAAGCTATACTAAGCAATCTACCATGCAATCATTAATTCAAGCAAAGAATTGAGAGCATAAGGCATAAGAAAGACATTATACCTTATGAGTCAAACATGTCAGGATATCGCGATCGGATATCATCCTCACGCTACCATGTTGACTCACCCAAAGAGTGATGACCTCAAGCAACACAAACTAACTTGATAGTCTTGTTCTTGAGTATCTTCTCTCTTCGGTCCAATATAGATACAGGCCTCTTCTCATACGAAAGGTTGGTACCAACAACCAATTCCGAATGATCAAGGACATGACTCGGATTTAGGATATACCGTCACAATTGGGATACATGGAAGACATCATGCACCTCACGCAACAACGGTAGAAGAGCAAGATGATAGGACACATCTCCTACTCGCTCTAGAATGTCGAATGGCCCGATATACCTAGGACTGAGCTTTCCCCGTACATCAAAACGAATAACGCCACAGATAGATGAGATCCTGAGGAATACATAGTCGCTGACAAAAATTCAAGGGGACGCCGATGAGAATCGGCTCAATGACGCTGGCGTTCTTGTGTAACTCGAAGATGATCTCTGACTCTTCTGACCACCTCAACTGTCTGAGTAATTATTTCCAGACTGAGCATCTGCCTCTCTCTAACATCATCCCATGCTAGCGGAGATCTGCACTTCCTAACATACAGTGCCTCGAACGGTGCCATCTGGATACTGGCTTTGAAACTGTTGTTGTACGAGAACTCCACCAGGTGCAGGTGATCCTCCCACGAACCACCGAAGTCGAGTGTACAAGATCTCAACATATCTTCCAAGGTTTGTATGGTATGTTCTGACTGACCGTCTGTCTGCAGATGATAAGCTAAGCTGAACTGGAGGTGAGTTCCCAAACTCTCTTACAGACTGCGCCAAAAGTGCGACGTAAATCTTGGATCTCTGTCTGAGGTGATACTGACAGAAATACCGTAAAATCTGACAATCTGCCTGAGGTACATTTCTGCTAGATGAGCCATCGACTGACTAACTCTGAACGGAAGAAAGTGAGCCACTTTCGTGAGCCTGTCTATAATAACCCAAATAGCATCTCTACCGGTTGGCGACCTAGGTAATCCAATCACGAAATCCATGGTTATATGCTCCCATTTCTATTCTGGAATTGGCAAGGGTTGAAGAAGTCCAGCTGGCCTCTGATGTTCAGCCTTAACTTGTTGGCAAACCAAACACCGAAAGACAAGTCGGGCTATCTCTCTCTTCATGCCATTCCACCAAAAGTGCTGACAGATATCACGGTACATCTTCGTGCCACCGGAATGAATGGAATACTGAGAACTGTGAGCTTCTGCCATGATTTTCTGTCTGATATCACCTCTAGGTACACATAGACGCCTCCCATGCCGAAGTGTACCATCCTCATGGATACATAACTCTGGTCTTCGTTCTGCCTCACACTCTCCTCTGAGTCGCTGAAGCTTAGAATCTGATGACTGAGCTAACCTGATCCGCTCAACTATATTTGACTGAACTTGCATGCTGGCCATCAATGCCACACTGGTAGAAAGGACAACTTCTATACCCATCTTCTGAAGATCTGTTAATAACTCTGGTTGTGCTGTTAGAAAATAAACTTCGGCTCTTCTCCTGAATGCATCTGCAACGACGTTGGCCTTCCCAGGATGATACTGCAAGTTGATGTCATAATCCATAAGCAGCTCTAGCCATCTTCTCTGACGCATGTTGAGATCCTTCTGGGTGAATACATACTTCAGGCTCTTGTGGTCGGTGAAAACCTCTACCCTATCTCCGTACAAGTAGTGTCTCCAAAGCTTAAGTACAAATACTAATGCTGCCAACTCCAAGTCATGGGTCGGGTAATTCCTCTCATAATTACGAAGTTGACGTGATGCAAGCTATTACCTTCCCATACTGCATCAAAACATATCCTAAGCCTCTACCTGAAGCATCACAATATACTAAAAATCCTCCGGTCCCATCTGGAAGCGTAAGATTGGGTGCCGTCATCAAGCCTCGCTTCAACTTCTAAAAAGATTCCTGACATTCTGCTTCATCCTTGTGGGTCAATTGGGTCATAGGTGCTGAAATCCGAGCAAAATCTGAAACAAATCGTCGGTAGTAGACGGCCAAGCCAAGAAAGCTGCGAACTTTTGCCACTGTGCTGGGTACTGGCCATGTCTCAATAGCCACTATCTTCTGGGGATCCACTTCTACTCCTCCTCTGATAATAATATAACCCAAGTACGAAATGTTATCGAGCTAGAACTCGCATTTACTGAACTTGGCATATAACTGGTGCTCTCTGAGAATCTGAAAAACCACACGGAGATGCTGCTCATGCTCTACTTCACTCTTGTTGTAGACTAAGATGTCATCTATAAACACAATTACGAATTGATCTAAGTATGGCATGAAAATGCAATTCATGAGGTCCATGAATACAGCTGGCACATTGGTTGCTCCAAATGGCATAACAAGAAACTCCCAATGCCCATATCTAGATCTAAATCTGTCTTCGGGATGTCCTTCTCTTTGACTCTGATCTGATAGTATCCTGATCGCAAGTCAATCTTCGAGAATACTGCTGCCCCTTGAGTTAATCAAACAAGTCATCTATCCTCGGGAGAGGGTATCTGTTCTTGATTGTCACTGAGTTCAAGGTATGATAATCTATACATAATCTAGATGTACCATACTTCTTTTTCATAAGAAGCATCGGGGCTCCCCAAGGTGATCCACTTGCACGAATAAATCCCTTGGTTCTGAGTTCTTCAATCATCTTGTACAATATCTCTAACTCTGAAGGCGCTATCCTATAGACTCTCTCCGATACTGGAGCTATCCCTGGGATCAAGTCGATAGTAAACTCGATCTTTCGCTCTGGCGGCATTTCTAGAAGCTCTTCTGGGAAAACATCTAGAAACTTCTCGACTATCCAGGATAACTTTACTGCTGCTACTGCCATCCGCAATACTGGAGAAGAGGGTTCAACTTTGCCTCAAGAAAAGAAAAACTCTGACTTGCCTGGAATGCTAAAAACAACCCTGCCAACATGGCAGCCTATCCTAGCATACTGGTTCCTTAACAAATCCATCCCTAAGACCATATCATAATCGGCCATTAGGAACTCTATCAATCTAGCGGAGAACTCTCTACCGCTAACTACGATCCGACACGAGGAAAACACTCTATCTACTCCCACAAGACTGTTACTAGTAAGTATATTGAGCCTTACTAATAATGATTCGGGCTCCAGTCCTATCCGTGTCACGTATCGTACAGACATAAATGAATATGATACACCAGAATCAAATAACGCTGATGCTGGAAAGGAGTTGACGAGAATAGTACCTGCCACTACCTCACCTGGTACCAATCCTTCTTCTACGGTCATCGCCATCGCCAGACCATATCCTCTAGGTGCGGGTCCCCTCAGCTAAAAACCTCTCTTTCTGCTCTAAATCAGGGCTTGGGCTTACACATACTGCTGGGGCATTTCTGTTGGAAGGCTTGTGCCTCCGTCGGCAATGGCCTCTGAGGCTGATACTGTTATTGCTGGACTGGTGCTGGTCCTCTAACCGAAGGACTAGTAAGGTTGGACGATGATGAACTACCCCTATTCGAGCAGGATCCTATCTTGTGATCCGCTGCCCCACAAGCCAGGCATAATCCCTATGTTTGCCATTAAAATCTTTTGATTGTAATTTTATTTACAAACAGAACAGTGTTACAATGTAGTACTTAGTTGTAGTCCTAGGAGTACACTTTTGTTTATCTAGGTTCCTGTATCGATGGAGCGAGTGGTAATACGTTGACTCCGTTGACGATCTGACGACGGTTTTCGGTTCTCTGAAGGTCTGAATTGCTCCGGGTGCTGGAGCTTGCAGAGAGGAAAAAGACATTGAGGGTTTCTTTCGATCTCTATGAGTAAACTCTGATGCTCTGGTTGCGGCTGTCTTTGACTATGCATCCTTGTATCTGTCTCTGTCTGTATGTGAGAAGGAATGATCCCTCTATTTATAAGCAGCAGGTTGGGCTGCTCATGCATGCATATGTAGGATGCGCCTGTACGTAGGGACGCCACATGGTTGAAGCTGCAGGAGGCGTACGGATGATGCACCATCATTTGTGGGTTGAATCCTTTATGTTGCATTTGTGGGCTGGCACGTAGCAGGGGAGAGGAACTTTTAGTTGCTGAGATATTGGGTGATTAATACCCCTTTATAGGCTGAATTGAGTCAAAGGACACGTGGCGCATGTCCGTGGCTCAAAGATCTCGGATTTGGTAGAGAGTAATCTGATAGGATGCGCCTGGGATTGGGCGTATGAGAAGACTTTGGCTCGTAACCTTCAGGAGTTACGAACCAGTCTGGGCGCACGGCTTTTAAGGCACATGCGAGGCTTCAGTAGCGACTTGACCTCTGTCTTTAGGGATCAGAGAAAGGTTTGAGGTGCATGGCTCTTGAAGTGCATGCAGAAGTTTAGACGTATGGCTGCGAAGGCGCATACGAATGGTTGGGTGGCCATGTGGCTTTAATCGCCAGAAGAGAGTAATGATAACGCTGACGTCTGCGGTACTTCATTTTCTGTAAAAGCTGTTACTGCTCTGTCATCGAGGCATGGCTACTATCGTGTCAGACTTCAGCATTTAATATTCTTTAACGGGTAATGGGCTGTTGAGTGGGCGCATTGATCTGCGTTCCACTAGGCGCATAGGGACGTATGTGGCACACCTTATGAGGTGCTTGAGGCTGATGGACGCATCTGTATGATACGCGATCTGACCGACACATTCGTTTGTATGACGCATCTTCATTGGTCCGACTGTTGCGTTCTTTGAGTGCTTTAAATAGCCATTTTGACTTAGCCGAATTCGAAGCATCATGTTCATCACCATAAATGCAAATTCATTGCACGGGATTCGGAGAGCCCGCCACTTGGCACATGGGTTTGATTTGACCGGCCTATAAATAGCAGCAAGGAGAGAGTTTGCTTCTCATTCTCTTACGTCTTCCCGAATGAACTTATTTGCTTGAGCATATTCTGTTGACAAGATGCTCCCGAGGGTGAAAATGTGACGAGTTTTCTTCATTCATGCACTTGAAGATGACTGTTACATCTAAAAGTCAGAATCACGGGCTTCTGAGGCAGGCGGAAGGTGCCTGTTGCATCCAAAGATCGGGATGCTCGAGCCCCGTCTCCGTTATTCCGGAAGAGCCGCTAATCGGAATTATGGTGCTCCCATCTTCCTTGGGCTTTGGAGAGCTCTTCCTCCAGCTAGAGTGGGGTTGGCTGCCCACTCTGGTTCTGCTGAGAGCTGCTCTTTTAGCTGAAGCACATCAAAGTGGAGCGCATATGCTGAGACATCATAATGCGCATAACTAAGACGCTGAAGAGATGCGCCTAACTGAGATGCTAAAATAAATACACCTGACTGAGATGCTGAAGAGACACGCCTGACTGAGACGCTGAAGTGATGCGTCTAGCAGATGATGCGCCAGGCGGGAGGCGCATGGCAGTTCACCGTGCCTGGCTGTAGTCTTAGGATCTTTCTTTTTGTAGAAATTCACCTTTGTAAAGCCTTTTTTAGACATGTAATAGACTTTTATATGAAATAAAAATCTTCTTTTATTGTCTATATTTTTGCTGTTTGCTGTGCCAAGTACCTCATCTGAGCTCCCTGGCGCATGTAATGTTAGGCGCATAGGAATTCTGGACTATAAATGTACATGAAATTCCATGCTTCTATAAGACCCCCTTCAAAGTTTTCAAAACTTTTCGTCAAGTTTTGGAATACTTTGAATAAGAAGCATGGTGTTGACTTCAATGGGGCGCATAACTGTTCGGGGTGCATGATTGCGCCGGGCATGAGGCACATGCTCATCTTCAGTTTTAAATGCAAATGATAACGCTTCGAAATAAACAAAAGATTAATGATGATCTTTTTTTATTATTTGCAGTTATCACTTCGTAGAACCCCAAGCGGCGGCTGACGTCACCCTTCATCGTTTCGCTCATGTGACCAAGCTTATAAATAGGTGTCTGATGGAGAGAGAGAGAGAGTTCTTCCTTTCTTTGCTTTCTTCTTCTTTAGAGTTCTTCTTCCAAAACCCTAAACTTCTTTTTTATGAAATGGCTCCCAAGACTCCTCGCAGTGGTGCTGGCCGAGGACGAAGCAAAGGAAAAGAGCCTGCAGAGGCCGATGTTGATGCTGTTTCCAGGACGCCCGTCGACGTTCGGCCGACGATGATTGGTGGGTTTGTCACCCTTGTCGTACCTTTTATATTTTGAGGAACAAAAACTCTTTTTAGAGCTCTCATACGCTGACGCGCATGGACATCGAGTCTTGATGATGTGCTGAAGCTTCTTGCCGACGTGCATGGACTTCGAGTCCTGATGATGCGCCGAAGCCTCTTTGCTGACGCACATGGACCTTGAGTCCTGATGATGCGCCGAAGCCTCTTTGCTGACGTGCATGGACCTCGAGTCCTGATGATGCATCGAAGCTTCTTGTCGACGTATATGGGCTTCGAGTCCTGATGATACGCTGAGGCTTCCTTTGAGATACGCCTGAGCTTGGGTTCAGTGTGTACGCTTATGATGGGAACTCTGCTCAGATATATATATTTCTTTGTTGTTTTTATCATATCTGAGTTTTTATCATCTTTCTATGATCGCCAGTTTCGATGACCGTCCCGCTTTTGAACGAAGTGCTACTAGATGCTGCTCTCTGTCAGATGGGAGTTGATTATAACGGGGAGGTAATAAATCTTGCTCGAACTGTCATCATACTGGATCAGGCTCCCGAGAGAATGACCCAAATTGGGGAGCAATGGTATGTGTTCTTCCAACGGATGATGAAGCGTGGCAGTTTGCAATCTGTCGTTCCTGGTAATGAGACTTTCCTGAAGCATGAGTTCCTGTTCGGGGATCGTCTCACTTCTACTGAAGCAAAGGTGCTGAGGATCAAGGAAGATTGGTTCTTCTCAGCCAAAGGGGTGCATATGTTCATGAAGCAGCTCGAGCGTCGCTGGCCTTTGACGGCTTTCTGCCATCTTGCTTCCAAGAGGAGGATGTTATGGGAGCTAACCCCGTCTCAGGGGAGAGCGGTGGCGGGCACCATCAGGATTTATGTTACCTCGAACCAGAGGGATATTTTAGTTGCCACGCGGGCTGGGCCTTCTTTCACCTGACGAACTCTGTGTCCTGGGAGTATATATAGCGACGTCCCTGCCGACACTTTCGTCTTTGCTGCTTCAATTTTCGTAAATCGTATGTTGTCATCGAAGCGGTCGTACCCGAAGGCTGAATTTCGAGTAGAGGGTTGGTGTCACTATGTATCCAAGTGGGACAAGCTGACACTCTGGGTTCTGACAAAGTTTCGAACCGAGCTCAGGGAGATGGGGCTGACTGTCGCTATCCGTACTACCCAGGCGGCCGTCGACATCAACAGGCATATGTTTCTTGCGCTCCTGGAGATGTTTACTACCCAGACCGGGACCATCTTCACTCTGGTGGGGGAACTAGGACTTGCACTTCATAAAATATATGAGGTGTCAAGGCTTCCTTGGGGATCAGAACCCTATGAGGAGTACTTCCCGACCAACGAGGAGTTCCAAGTCCTGAGGGACAAAGATGAAAAGATGATGGCTGTCTTTAAAGAAGTAATGATTCACTACTATTACATGCAGAAGAAGGACAAGGGTGAGGCACAGCCCCACATAACTGCTTGGAGGGATTACTTCTTTGAGCAAGACAAGGAGGATCCCTCTCAGTTCATGACTCCGCCAGCTCTTTCCAGTACTAAGGTGCTCTCTGAAATGAGCAGACTTAATGGAAAGAGCCCCCAGAAAAATGCGGACCGGGAATCGGACGAGCGCTCTTATAGCTGTTTTTGTCACCTCACACATCGGATGTCGTCCAAAGCAGTATTGGCTATTTATCTGATGATCTGGCCCCGGGATCACGTCTTTTTAGGTAGATCGGGCTCTATGGAGAGGGTGACCCGAAACTTGATCCTGCCAGCTGTGAAGTTGGTTTTTGGCCATCTCTTGGCACTACTCCCAGCGATGGTATGCAACCTGCTGCGAGGTCTACGAGAATTCGCAGGTAACATTGTTCACGAGCGAGGTAAGAATAGCAACTTTCCTCTTGCCGAACTGTCGTTTCACTATCCGATGGGGTGGTTGATTTTGCACCATCCCAACGTGATGAGTCCGGGCCAGGAGGAAGATCATGTGGCCGGAGATACATTCCTCCGCCGTTTCTACAAGAGGAAATGGCTGCATACAGGCGTTCTGTCTGTAGGAAAGTTTTATCCTACCTTCAGGGATGGAAGATCACAAAGTTGGTCCCATTTTTACCGGCTTTGAAGCAAATGAAGATTTAGCTGATTCAGGTGAAGATGCAACAACTCTGTCTCCGTAGGGATTCCGTTGGTTGCAAAGCATCCGGCCATCCTATTTGGTGTACAGGAATAAAAATCGTTGTTACTTGGAGTTGTACTTGCCGAGCCGTTTCGTACGTCAATTCGGCTATATCTAGTTGATGTTGGGGAACCCCAGTACCAGCCTGGGGTATATTGGGAGTCTGTTAGACGGGGCACGAGCTTGGCATTACTACACTACCAGATGTACCGGAGCTCGCTTTACCATGCTAATTTTGAATCTGCAGCCGCCGATTCTTTTTTCAGCCGCCAAATTTTGTTGTACGATGAACACAGTATCCCCTGGATATGATAGGGAGACCAGTTTTATCGTCGGCACCCGATTGGAGGCAACTGGGAATATGTTGGCGAAGGCTCGATCGTACCGCCCGCTAGAGGTTGGTTATCGAGACTCTCATGCTGTATCCTCGGAGGGTACTCAGGCAGAGCCCTCGGCTGATCGCCCGAAGAGACGTGTCAGCACAGAGGCCGGTTCTTCTGTGCCGAAGAGGCAGAGGAAAGCAATGTCACCGGAGGTATCAACAAAGTCGGCTCCTGTGGAGGTAAGGACATCCCACATAATCTGGTTAGTTCTACCATTTTTGTGACGTATGCTTTCTTTTTGTAGGAGCCGCTGAAAAGAAAACCCCGAACTCCGAAATCGGGTGCTAGCGGGCCCATCTAATGAGCGTATTCCGCCGATGGTGTTGTCTCCCGTAGAGGAGAACCCGGATGATGTGACTTCTGTAGAGATATAAGCTGCCGTAAGGGCTTCTGGTATCGAGGTCCCAGCAGAAACTGTTCCACCAGATGAGGAAGAGGAATGGAGTTTGTCTTCTTCGGAAGACGTTCCTCCAGAGGTCCCTGAGCCTGTAATAGGAGCAACAGGCATGGTTGTAACAGAGGAGAGGGCTGATTCCCCTCCTCGTCATGATGAAGGGGGGTCGGCTACACCATTGCCGAGCCCTACCCCCGACTTAGCAGCGGACGCCGAGCTGGCTGCCGATCGGTAGGTACCGACAGATTCTATTCCCGCAGAGGGAGGCGAGACTCGTCTGCCGAGCCTGGCTCCAGGGAAGCCAAGTCCGAAAACAGGTGCTGATCTGGCTGTTTTACCAGAGGAGGAAGGTCATGTGCGGCCTGCTGATAGTGTTTTAGAAACGGAGGAAACAGCCCCAGACGTTGGTGGTCCCTCCGAAATTGAAAAGGATAAGGGTTTGCTGGTTGAACCCTCTGTTGCTCCTTCCACTTGGGGGACGATATCTACGCCCCATCCAGTTCCTCCTGTCCACTTGGCCCCTCGGGCTAGTTACGAAGTGCAAGTCCCTGACGAGAGAGGGTCCGCTGAGGTTGAGGTTACAGCCTCACAGATTGAGGTCGGTAGGTCTTCTTCAGGTCTGCCGTCCAGAGTAGCTCCTCCAACTCCTGCTATGACGCCTCAGGTGTTGGCAGACACAGATGAGTATGTGAAGTTTGTCGTTGAGGCAGTGTACAAGATGCTGCAGAAAGGTGTATCGACCGTAATGAATGCAAATAGGAGTTTTGCGAAGACAAAAGCCATGGCGCTCCCTTACATTGGTCTGATACGTTCTCACCTGGGCCATGATCATATGGCCGAGATTCTGGAGGCGTCGGCGGCCGAGCTTGACCAGCATCTTTCTGAACTTCAGAGCATCCGGCGAAATGACTTTTCTGCTCTGATAGAGACAGAAAAGGAGAAATTGATAGCTAAAGTCGAGTCGTCGTATCAGGCCACGGTGGTTGTCTGGGACCGCGAGGTAGCCGAAGGTAAGGCTGCAGTGGAGAGGCTATCTCAATCTACGTAGGAAAAGGTAGAATTGTGGGCCTCGTTGGAGGCTAGCATAGTGGAGGTCACTGCCAAGATCCGCCTTCTTGAAGACCAGCGGACCCAACTCTTGTTAGATGTTGAGCGAGTCCAGGCTGAACATGTAGCATCTAAGGAGGAGGAAGCAGCTTTTACCCGCCAGGTTCTTTTCCTGACCCACTAGCGGCAACAGCTAGACGAGACGTATGAGAATGACACTGCCCCTGAAGTTGTAAAGGTGATACGTCAAGAAGCCGAACGTCGGGTCTTGGCGACCGCAGAGACTCGGGCGGAAGACTTAAAGCATCGGATTGAAGAGCTTTCTGCCAATCCCAGTGATGCTTAGGGATTGTAGTCTCTCTCCTTTTTTGTTATTTTGTAGTTTACAACTCCTGCTGGGGATGTAATCCTTTACTTTTAAATAAAAAAATAAAGAATTTTGTGGTGCATTCATTTTTGCTGTCATGAACTGATGATTTGTGTGGACCTATTATCTTTTGCGCACCTTGGTTTTTAGGTACAAATAATAAGTTTGAGAGAACCGACATGTTTGTTCGGAGGTAAAGTAGACGTGGAAAATACGGGGTTCAAATGACAGAATCTTCCTACTCAGAGGTGTTATGGACGTGGTAAGAGTGACTCTGGAGGGATACATGAAACTACTCAGAGGTAATATAGACGTGGAAGTTCTGCGATCGATGTACGGTAATGCAGGGGTTGTCCGTACGGGATGTTTACTCAGAGGTAATATGGACGTGGTAAACATGATAAGCAGCACAATCCTACGTGGTGTAAGATTACGCTTTGCAAGGCATAGAGGAGCAACTCAAAAGTAATGTGGACATGGTTGTACTTCTACTGAGGATAAAATGCCACGGAACAACTGGGTTCCGAAAGCATAGGATTTAGTGAATGGGAGATGTACGTGAGCTCTGATGATCAGGTCCACTGACTCCCTTGTTAGGTAGAGATGGAAGTAAATGTCTGAAAGATGTCATAAGTAGTACTTCTTTAGGAACTAGCCGTTGATGGGCATCATGAATAAGTCCCCGTTCGGTCGAGCGAGGCGGTAAGCACCATTTGAGTATACCGTCTCTATGATGAAAGGTCCCTCCCATTTGGGCTCAAACTTTCCTGGTGTTTTGTGAGTCAACACCATCGGCCTCCTGACTGCCAGGACCAGGCGCCTATTTGAAAAGTCCTCTGCTTGACCTTTTTATTAAAATCCTGTGATATACGGACTTGATAAAGTTCAATGCGCTGCTGAACTAGGAGATATTTTTCGTCCAGTGCTTCCAATTCTCGCAGACGACGACGCTGGTTGTCTTCTTCTGTCAATTAGTTTGTGATCGCTACACGGATTGAGGGTATCTGAATCTCGAGAGGCATTACCGCTTCGCTCCCGTAGAATAAGGAGAACGGGGTGTTGCCCGTCGAATTTTGTACCGTTGTACGGTAGACCCAAAGACATTCGCCGAGCTTTTCGTCCTAGTCGTGTTTGTTGGATGACACGACCTTTTTGAGTAGCTTGACGATAGTCTTATTAAAAGCCTCGGCCAATCCGTTTGCTACCGAATTTTAGGTGGTTGATGCCACGTTCTGAATACGATTCTTGTCGCAGAATCTGCTGAAAACATGGCTAATGAACTGAGGACCATTATCGTGGATAATCCTTCGAGGTACCCCAAAACGGTAGATAACATGATGCTTGATGAAGCTGATCACCCTAGAGCTTTTCACTTTCGTCAGCGGAACTACTTCTGCCCATTTGGAGAAGTAGTCGGTGATGGCTAGGATGAAGCGGTGTCCCCTCGATGAAGGAGGGGTGATAGGTCCCATAATATCCATGCCCGAAGCTTTAAAGGGCCAGGAGGCGACCATAGGATGTAGTGGTTCCGACGGTGTATGGATGAAGTCGACGTAAAGCTGGCACGCATGGCACTTCTTAGCATAGTCGACGACGTCGGCTGCCATGGTTGGCCAGTAGTAACCCATGCGTCGCAGTAGATCCTACAACTTAGGGCCAGGTTGATGAGCCCCGCAAGTCCCATCATGAGCTTTCCGAAGGGCTTCGGCTGCTTTTTCGTTGGATAAACATCGAAGAAGAAGTCCATCGAAGGAATGTCGGTACAGCATTTTAGTAGTCGTATCATAATAAAATCGAAGAGAACGCCTTCTGACTGAGACATCTTCTTTCGGGTCTTCTAGAAGAATTCCATAGGCAGCAAAGTCGATGAATGGGAACCTCCAGTCTCGGACATTAACACCGGCACTTGTTATCATGGCATGGATCATTTGTGTGCATAGATTATTTTTGGAACAGACCAAGTCTCGTCCAACTACCGTGACGTAGTGTTGAGTCCCGAGGGGTGCTGCTAATGAAGCTGCGAGGCCAGCCAGAGCATCAGCCTCCAGGTTTTGTAGCCGAGGTACGTGTTCTATAAAGAACTTAGTGAAGGTTAAAATAATATTCAATACAACTTCATGGTAAGGAACCAGATCTTTATGGCGAACTTCGTACTGACCTCGGATTTGATTAACGACGAGTTTTGAGTCGCTGTAATCTTCCAGATGATCCACCCCCAGCTGTTGGGCCAGCTGGAGTCCCATGATGAGAGCGTTGTACTCGACAACATTGTTGGAGCACGGCTTTGAAAGGGAGTAAGCACGCTAGATGACCAGCTGATCGGAGGAGACTAAGACTACCCCCACTCCTGCGATGATTTGGCCTTTGGGGCCTGTTCTTGAAGCACCATCGAAAAACACCCGCTAGACGGAGTTTTCTTCGGTGACGTTTGATTCTTGGACCTCATCCGGGATGTCTTCATAGAGTCTGGAGGACTCTGGGATGGGGTATGCAGCTAAAAAGTCGGCTAGAGCTTGGCCCTTGACGGCTTATTGTGGGACGAAGACCATATTATATGGTGTCAACAGGATTGCCCATGTAGCTAGTCGGGAGTTCAATGATCCCGGCTTTGTCATGAGAACCTTGAGTGGATTGACTCGGAAGATGACATGAATTGTCTGGCCCAAAACATAATGACGAGTCTTCTGGATGGCGAACACCAAAGCCAAACACTCCTTTTCAACGGAATTGTACCGGTGTTCGGCCCAGATCAGTGTCCTACTGAGGTAGTAGATAGCTTGCTCGTAGCCCGCATCGTTGTTCTGAGCCAACAAAGTGTCGAAGGAATGATCCATGGCACGAACGTAGAGGAGAAATGGTTTGCCTGAGACGGGTGCCACCAGGACTAGCAGGCTCGTCAGGTAAGCTTTGATATCATCAAAAGCTTTCTGACATTCTTCTGTCCAGACGTAGGAGACTCTCTTCTTCATGAGCTGGATGAAGGTTTGACATTTTTCGGAAAGGTTTGCTATAAACCTTCGGATGTAGGCAAGATGCCCTTGAAGGCCTCGAAGTTCTCGGAGGTTCTTCGGAGGGTCCATGTCAAGGATGGCTTTGGTCTTCTCGGGGTGACATGAATGCCTTTTGCCGTGATAATGAAGCCCAAGAACTTTCCGCTGGAAACCCCAAGGAAGGATTTAGCAGGGTTCATCTTGAGTTGATGCGCTCGTAAGAGATCGAAGACTGTCTTTAGGTCTTGTAGGTGATCACCTTTGAGACAGCTCTTGACTGCGATGTCATCAACATAGCATTCAACTGTCTTGTGAAGATGTTGACGGAGGATGGTACTCATAGCGCATTGGTATGTAGCACCAGCGTTCTTCAAGCCGAAGGGCATCACTGTGTAGCAGAAAACCCCCTTTGGAGTCCTGAATGACGTATGTTTTGCGTCATCGGGGAACATTTTGATATGATTGTAGCCCGAATACCCATCCATAAAATACATGCGTTCGAAGCCACATGTATTGTTGATCATCATGTCAGTGATTGGAAGCAGGAATTCGTCCTTTGGGCAAGCAGTATTGAGATCCCTGAAGTCGATACAGACTCGTATCTTCCCATTCTTCTTGGTGATAGGGACGATATTAGCCACCCAATCCGGATGTTGCTCTTTACGGATGAACCCGCTGCTCAGGAGTTTGTCCACCTCCTGATCGATAGCGTTCATGATGTCAGGACGAAAACGTCGTTGTTGTTGCTTTACATGCTTAGCATTAGGCAAGATGTTGAGTCTATGCATCGCGATCTGGGGATAAAGTTCTGGCATATCTTCGTAGCTCCAGGCGAAGACGTCGATATATTCTTTGGCCAATTGGTCCTAAGAGTCCCGGTCTTCTCCCTTTAGACTCTTGCTGATGAAGATGGGTTTGGAAGGAGATCCATCCCCAAGGTCAACTTGTTCGACCTCGTCTTCGGTAGGGGCTTCGCGTAATTCAAAACGAGACTCCCACTATGCTCCTAGGCATTGAGCCTAGGGTTCTTCCTCAAAGAATTCTGGTGTTCGGTCATCATCTTCATCCTCTTGAGATTGTGCAGATGCCATGTTGACTGATAGCACCTTCCTGAGGACTGAACTGATACTGGTATCGGAATCCCAAGTTGATGCTTCGGATGAATGAGAGTGTTCCATTTCTTCTGCCTCCGAACTCTCTGGAGTAGCCGACGGCGTGACATAGCCTACCCCCCGTCGAGTACGATGATAGTAGTCCTGCGGCTTTCCTTTAGGCTTTTCTTTAGGCTTTTGTCGTAGTTTAGGCCTTTGTTACTTTTCAGGTCATAACCCATCTTTTGAATGAGGTACTTTGCCTTGTCCGTGTACTGATAGACTTGTATCCTGCCGATATCTGGTTCTGGCTTGAGTGGCGGGAGGTCTTGATGACGCTTGACTTTGCCAAAGATGATGGGTTCTTCATCCCGATTCTGCGGTGGGACTATAAAACAGACTCCTTGGGATGGGATAACTCGATTTACATGATTGACGGTCGTTATTTGTGTTTGTAACGACCATAAAGCATTATCTAGTGTATATATGGCATTCCAATGTGGAAGACTAGAATAATTGAAAGACACTCTATTATTGACAAAATACGAGATTTTGTCCCGCGGGATTACATTATCAAGAGAATATGCATATATATCAGCAGATATGTACTCTCCTAACTCTTCATCTGTGAGCACTGGGGCTAGTTCGGAAGAGTTTATCACAGATTTGACCTTGGAATCTGAGAGGGCTGTGTAGGCCTTCTCTTGCAGCTTGGATGATTGCGGAGGCTTTCCTTTAAGATGCACCTTCAGGGGTTCCTCGACTGCGACTTCGATGACAGGTGCCTTCCCCTGTAGTTTTGCCACAAGGGGAACCGACGTCTGAGGAGCCTTTCCCTTGAGCCGTATATTCAAGGGAGCTTCAGTGGGTGTTCTACCTTGAGAAGTCAGTACTTTTTCAGGTAGCTTGATGGTCATGGGAGGTAGCATCTGAGGCGGTTTCCCTTTGAGTCGAATTTTCAAAGGAGCGTCGGGAATCATCTCTGGCTCCACGTCCGGCTCTGCCGCTGTTTCTGCTTCGTCATCAGCATCATTGGCTTCCCTTTCATCGAGCGACTTATATAAGCTAGCGTCGGTGAAGTAGGCTTCGACCCCCTTGAAAGGGTCAACATCTGTGAACTATGTCCGGATGATGTCGTTGGTGGACACGTATTTCATACATTGGTGGAGTGTAGATGGCACCATCAGGTACTCATGCAGCCACGGACGACCCAGCAGGAGGTTGTAGTTGACATCGGCGTCCACGACATAGCTAGTTACCTCGGTTTGGAGGTTACCGATATGACATTTCAGCCGTATTTTGCCCAGCAGTTCACTTTTGCTAGCATTGAAACTGCCGATTGTAGTGTTGGAAGGCGCCAGCCGGTACATCGAGATCCCCAGTGTTGACAGCAGAGTCCTAGGGATGATTCTGAGGGAAGACCCTGGATCAATCTGAATCTGCTTCACCTTGACAGAGCCTACATACCCTGTGTAGTACAGTAGCATGTTGTGCCGGTTGTGCTTGAGTAGCATGTCTTGTTGGGTGAAAGTTATGTTGGGGATGACCTCATCCGCACAATGGCAGTGCACACATGTGGTCGGGATATCCTCAGGCTGCTTGACCTGACTGATGAAGGATTCAGCATCCTTCAAGGCTTCACAGAGAGCTTCACGAGTGTCTTTGGAAAGACGAAGGAGCTCGAACAGTGACAAACGGGCAGGAGTACCAGCAAGTTGTGCCAGTATGTCAAAGTTGTGGGGCTTAGCTAGCCCCGAAGCATTTTTCCTTCGTAAAGGCTTCTCAAAACGGGCCTCTACGTGCTTCTGTTTATTGGCTACTGGAGGTTTGGATGGACCTCCCTCTTCGGTGCAGGGGTAGTGCAGGAAGGCACCACCTTGACGGCAGCTTCGTCGGGTTGGGCGTTCAGTTGTGAACGCAATTGTATAGGAAGAGCCTCCTCCGCGGAGGAAGAGACCATGCGGCAAGACTTGATCTTCCTGTCCTTGGTTTGGAGGCAGAGCGTACCCCCGATTGAGTAACTTCGGAGACGAGATTGGGATGAACCCATAAGATCTCTCCCCGAGATGTGGTGAGTGGGATGAGTCCACTCACGTTGTCACGAGTAGGTGGTAGGTTGACCACCTCTATTGTCGCCTTTGGGATGGGGACGACGCCATCTTGTGTTATGGTTGGCGGCAAGGTGCCGAATTGGAGCGACACCAGGTTGGCCGAGACTGTTTTCTCCTCATAGTCGACGGAGATAACATTCGTATTGATCATGCGTTGGATGTAGTTCTTGAGGACGTTGCAGTCCTGAGTTGGATGTCCGATAAACCGATGGTAGTGGCAGTATCTCAGATTGTCCACTCTCCCAACCTCGTCGGGACGCTTTGGGTCCGGTAATTTGATCTTATCACCCTACTTCAGCATCTCGAAGAGTTGCAAGGTGTCTTCGTCGTTGAAAGAATAGACCTCCTTTGACCTTGGTGCAAGCGGAGGCTTCTGAATAGGTGCTTGTGCACCTTTGGAGGCATTGACAGTCAGAGCCTGCTTCTCCTTCATCTCACGTCCAGGGTTGTTGGTAGTAGGCCATTTTCCCTTGTCTTCAAAAGCAGGGAAACTGACTCCCAGAAGACAAGCATTGGATGCCTTCTTTTCAGATGCTTCAGCCTCAATAATGAATGAGCTCCAATCGAAAGGAGGAGTGGAGTTGAGCCATAGCTTGATCGCAGGAAGCATGTTCATGCTGCAGGAGGAGAGGAATGCATATTCTGGTATGCCCGGGGGCAGTCTGAAGCAGGCTTGTCGGAATTGTTCGATGAATGCTCGAACCGTCTCCTTCTCCAACTGACGCACCTCTATCAGGGACGCCATTGTCATGTCTTTCCCTCCGTCGTAGAAACGATCGAGGAAGAGACGTGTCAAGTCGTCAAAGAAGGATATGGAGTTGTCAGGGAGACTGCAGTACCAGTCGTAAGCCACTCCTTTCAGTGCCCCGACAAACAGGCTGGTGAGTAGCGCGTCTTCCTTCGGGAGATGTCCCGTTTGATACTGGAAGTATGTTAGATAACGTCGTGGATATTCCTTCCCGTCATATGGTGTCAACGTTTGTGTTTTATACTTGGGAGGATAAACCACTTTGTTCCATTCGAGGGGGTATGGTTGTGGGATCCCCATCTTCTGGTGCTCCTCATGTCTATTCTTCGACTCGAAGCGCTCACGCAAGTCCTTGATCATCTCCACCACGTCGTCTGTGGATCTGGGAGTCGAAGATGGAGGTACAGTCTGGAGTTGTGCGTTCGAAGGTTCCGACACCTGACGTGCTTCGCGGCAATCGTTATTCAAGGATACCCGTTGAAGGGGCACACTCGATTCCCCGTTGACTCCTGGGTCAGGATTAGTGGAAGGTGCTCTGGCCAAAGCTGACCATATCTCGAACACTACTTGAGTCAGTATCTACATGGAGGCAGAGAGGGTTTTGAGTCCACCCTCCAAGGTATCCATGTGCTGAACGAGATCAGCTGGTGGCGCATCTGACTCCGTATCACCGCCTCCCATCATGTATACTGTCATGACGTGACTGAATGTGGATGGATCAGTTGAAGCTTCGCTTTCAGCCTCGCTCTCTTTTAGAAGAGGAGCTTCCCCCGGAGCTTCGTCTTGGCAACCCCCAGCTATGTTCTGGAGGATGTCTTTGTCTTTGGGATGAAGATCCACAGGGTCTTGACCACCCCCAACTATGTTCGGAAGGCTAGCTTCGTTTTCGGGATGAAGACCCACAGGGGTTTGACTACCCCCAGCTTCCTCTAATATCTTCTTTCTCCCCCGGGTGCCCTCAAACACTCTTGAGGACGGGACGGTCGTCTTGGTCTTCCTCGGCTGGCTCTTGGATGAGGACGAGGTCGAGGAGTTGCCAGTCGCCTTTCGAATTGATGGGGAGTTAGAGACTACGTTGCAAGAAGCAACCTTTAGTTCAGGCTCCTCTTCAGTTGACACTTTCTTTCCGAGGCAACGTTGGAGGGGTGTTGATGATTGCAGTCGCTGGAACACAGACTGCCTTTGTGGTGGGACTGCTGTCTTGCAACAACAGTTGATGGTGACTACAACACAGGTGTGCCCTGTAAGGGGCGCATTGTGCTTGTCAGTCGACTCTCCTGATCGGCATTTGTGAGTGATCATGTTACGCAGATCGTTGGAGGAGAGTGCCACCTTCACACCCCCATCAGGCGCATGGCAAGGCCAAGCGCCGAGGTGGTCAAGTGAATACGGCACCCCCTGATCCGACGCAAAAGATGCGCACAGATCAATAGTGGGGGAACAACATTTAAAGTAGCTTGAACCAGCCTCAGACGCACAACCAATGTAGACGCGGGGGTTCAAGACCACAAAGTTTTCCTCACACGGCTTGGTTGAAAATACAACAGATGTGCCCAAGCGGCACGAGGTCTTTGATGATTGGCCTATTCGCGGTACAGAAGCACCCGAGTCAACCTTGTACAGTTTATCATTGGCAGCGCACATGATTGTGAGCGCATGCCTCTGGCTCACTGCTAGCATAGCACGTTCGAGGCGCATGGCCCGTGCTGCCTTGGACTTTTTTGTACCAGCCCGCTGGGGCGCATAGTACTCAGAGTCTAAATTATCTTCGCCACGATAGCAAGTGAGTCTGCCAAAGACAGATGCCTTCTGTGGCGCATAAGAGTTAATGCACAGGGCGTTAGCTACGCCCCAGCTCCGTCGAAACATCTTTCTTGTCTGAAAAGAAGAAGAAGGTTGGGGAATGTGGTCAGCCCCATGCTTCTCCGAGGGATGTACTGCACCCACAGGTGCATCCTGGCTGCTGAGGACGTCAGCGGAAAGGGTAGGTTGCATCGGCGCATCCCCTTCGGTGATGATGCCAGGGGCCTCGACCTTGTGCACCCAGACTTGGCGAGTCTTCTTCGGCTTTGCAGCTGCTTCGAAGGACTTGCACTGCCTTCAGAGATGAACTCCTCATACGCCTGTTGATTGAGACGTACGACCAGCATTTTGTAGGAGGAGCCCACCTTCACGTCGTCAAATTACGACACAGCTTTCTCAGCGGAGGAGAAAGAGGTCCCCAGCAGAGTCGCCAGCTTGTTTGCCATTAAAATCTTTTGATTGCAATTTCAATTACAAACAGAACAGTATTACAATATAGGACTTAGATGTAGTCCTAAGAGTACACTTTTGTCTATCTGGGTCCCTGTATCGGTGGAGCAAGTGGTAATGCGTTGACTCCGTTGACGATCAGATGACGGTTTTTGGTTCTCTGAAGGTCTGAATTACTCTGGGTGCTGGAGCTTGCGGAGAGGAAGAAGACGTTGAGTGTTTCTTCCGATCTCTGTGAGAGAACTCTGATACTCTGGTTGTAGCTGTCTTTGACTGTGCATCTTTGTATATGTCTCTGTCTGTGTATGAGAAGGAATGATCCCTCTATTTATAAGCAGCAGGTTGGGCTGCTCATGCGCACATATGTAGGATGCGCCTGTACGTGGGGACACCACGTGGTTGAAGCTACGAGAGGCGCACGGATGATGCACCATCATTTGTGGGTTGAATCCTTCATGCTGCATTTGTGGACTGGCACGTAGCAGGGGAAAGGATCTTTCAGTTGCTGAGATCTTGGGTGATTAGCACCCCTTCATTGGCTGAATTGAGTCAAAGTACATGTGGTGCATATCCGTAGCTCAAAGATCTCGGATTTGGTGGAGAGTAATCTGATAGGATACGCCTGGGATTGGGTGCATGAGAAGACTTTGGCTCACAACCTTCAGAAGTTATGAACCAGTCCGGGCGCACGGCTTTTGAGGCACATGCGAGGCTTCAATAGCGACTTGACCTCTGTATTTAGGGATCAGAGGACGGTCTGAGGTGCATGGCTCTTTAAGTGCATGCAGAGGTTTGGACGCATAGCTGCGGAGGCGCATACGAATGGTAGGGTGGCCACGTGGCTTATAATCGCCAGAAGAGAGTAATGATGATGCAGACGTCAGCGGTGCTTCATTTTCTGTAAAAGCTGTTGCTGCTCTGTCATCGAGGCATGGCTACTGTCGTGTCAGACTTCAGCATTTAATGTTAATTTAATGGTTGATGGGCTGTTAAGTGGGTGCATTGATCTGCGTTCTACTAGGCGCATGGGGACGCGCGGGGCGCACCCTTATGAGGCGCTTGGTGCTGATGGGCACGTCTGTATGATGTGCAGTCTGACCGACGCATCTGTTTGCATGACCCATCTTCATTGATCCGACTGTTGCGTTCTTCGAGTGCTTTAAATAGCCGTTTTAACTTAGCCGAATTCGAAGCGTCAGGTTCATCACCATAAATGCAAATTCATTGTACGAGATTCGGAGAGCTCGCCACTTGGTGCATGCGTTTGATTTGTTCGGCCTATAAATAGCAGCACGGAGAGAGTTTGCTTCTCGTTCTCTTACGTCTTCCTGAATAAACTTATTTGCTCGAGCACTTTCTGTTGACAAGATGCTCCCGAGGGTGAAGATGCGACGAGTTGTCTTCGTTCATGCACTTGAAGGTGACTGTTACATCCAAAAGTCGGAATCGCGGGCTTCTGAGGCAGGCGGAAGATGCATGTTGCATCCAAAGATCGGGATGCTCGAACCCCGTCTCCGTTATTCCGAAAGAGCCGCAGATCGAAATTGTGGTGCTCCCATCTTCCGAGGGCTTTAGAGAGCTCTTCCTCCAGCTAGAGTGGGGTTGGCTGCCCACTCTGGTTCTGCTGAAAGCTGCTCCTTTAGTTGAAGCACATCGAAGTGGAGCGCATATGCAGAGACTTCATGATGCAAAAAACTGAGACGCTGAAGAGATGCGCCTAACTGTGATGCTGAAATAAATACGCCTGACTGAGATGCTGAAGAGATACGCCTGACTGAGACGCTGAAGTGATGCGCCTGGCAGATGATGCGCCTGGCGGGAGGCGCATGGCAGTTCTCCGTGCCTGGCTGTAGTCTTAGGATCTTTCTTTTTGTAGGAATTCTCCTTTGTAAAGCCTTTTTTAGACATGTAATAGACTTTGATATAAAATAAAAATCTTCTTTTTATGTCTATATTTTTGTTGTTTGCTGTGCCAAGTACCTCATCTGAGCTCTCTGGCGCATGTAATGTTAGGCGCATAGGAATTTTGGCCTATAGATGCGCCTAAAATTCCATGCTTCTACACCCTGCACCCTGCGATATTCTGCCACCACATGTCCTTGCTTTCCGCAATGCGAACATCCTACTACGGAAGAGTGCTTCTGCTTCTGCTGCTGAGGAAATGCTGGAGTCGAATGCTGAATCGATGTTACTGAGGCCGCCCGCCTCGGAGTTCCAATGGTCAAAGCCTGGGCTGCCGCGGCTGGTGCTGAAGACTGATTCGTATGGCCATGAGACCGCTTCCAACCTCCGATCCGGTCTACGATCCTCTAGGAGGTATACTCGTGCCTCCTGGCCGCTCTCAATACTGCATCGAAGGTCTGATGCTCGAACTGCTCCACTGCCAGCAAAATCTCCATGTGGAGCCCCTGCTGGAACCACTGGCACTACAAAAAAGTGTCTTCTTGGGACGACACTATAAGGAACACTAGTCTAAAAAGTCCTAAAAGTATAATTATAGGGACTGCTATATTTTTAGTAACAAATAGTTGCATTTTTTTGGGACAGATTATGAAAATGGATCATTATTTGGGACTAATGGAAAGTTTTGTTCCAAATAATACATATTTCCGTCCCAAATAGGACGGCGGGAATACCACACATTTGGCGACTAATTGCCAAAGTTATGGAGGGAAATTTTACCTCCACGTGTTTCCATCGTAACCGTTCGATCGGATGGATTAATCCAGACCGTCCATCCTAAAATCATTCACAACTTATTCACCATTTGATCAAAACCAACCTAAATATCTCTCTCTCCGATCAAAAACTTTGGCTGCTACTCTCCGACCTTTGCTCTCTCTCTCTCTCTCTCTCTCCGACCTTTCAACGGTGCTCCAAACCCTCTCTCTCATCCCCTTATCGCCACTCCGACCCCGAGCTAGGCCTCCGCCACCACCGCCCTTATCTCATCGGCGCCACCACTCCAACCACCTCTCTCTCTCTCTCTCTTTCATTCATCATCGTAATAGATTCTGAGAATGACCACTAGGTAAGAAGTTCTTCTTCTTCTTTTTCTTCTTCTATTTTTTCAATCGGATCAATCTGATGTTCATTTGGTCTAGATTTTGAATAGGAAAGGGGGTTTTGCTTAGACCATGCAAGGAAGAACTAATTAGGGCTCCTTGGGATGAGACCTTACGGTTTGGTTCTGGTAGAAAATTTGGCTAGGGTTCTACCGGCGATGCACTTCTTTTTTCTTCTGTTGTGACTGCAGTTTCGATTGTAAGTCTTCTTCTTCTTTTTGTATTTTGCCCTTCAATAAAGCTTGAGTTTTGCATCAGCAAACTTATAATGATGCTCGAAGCGAAGGCTTCATAAACTTGTGTTAAGGTTTTTTGTACTGTATGGAGTATGGGAACTATGTAATATTGGGGTGACAAGAAACTGGTTGTTATTTTGCTGGTTAAGATAATATTTTGGGTAGAGTATAACTCAGGTGATCTCGAGTTAGAGATCTACCAAAAAATATTTGTTTACCAGTAAGAGTGGTCCCCTTCCAGATTTATCCATTAACAATGCACCTATGCAAGTCATTGGAAAATGTATCAGTATCGACTGTATCGGTATTGGATCGGGACATGCCAAACCGTATCAGTATCGGTTGTATCGGATCGGGTATCGGCCGATACTTTAAACCATGGGCCATCAATAAAAGAATTCAAAAAAGTACCACAGAGTTATACCAAGAATAAGAAACTATTTCTGCCTTTTTTATTGGTATTTCTCTATATTAAGAAGTTGATATTAGAAAACAGAAATGGTCTAACCATCTTTTCCTATAATGTTAGATCTTTTACAGGTGAGGTGATAAACTGATTGCAACTTTGCCACAAGTATTTTTTCCCACAAGTATTTATTCATTGCATCTCTAATTAACCGGGATGGTTGGGGTGGGGTAGAGATTGGTGGGGAGTATATTTTAACGTGGTCTTTTGAAATCTATTTAAACCCCCTCATTTCAGCCTGAATTCACTCACACACCTAATTGGCTAATTGCAGCATTTGAAGGTTTGTATCTCTTCCTCTCCTTTCTGTCTTTTCAATATACTTCTCATGTTTCCTACAAATTTGTTTCTATTTTGGTACCTACTTGTCTGGTCTTATGCCTTCCACCTGTGCTTTTTGGTTTGACTGAATGCATAACATATATACCTGGTTTGAATACTTACTTGCATATGAATCTGATCCACATTTCATTGTTCACATATACAGTTCTAATCTCCCAAATTAGCAAAGAATGAAACAACTATCTTACGATCCAACAGATAAAAATTTTAGGTTTTGCTGAAATAAGAGAATCTTTATAGGAAGTACTACTCTCACATTTGCATGACACACAATGACAAATACAGATGTATGAAATAAGAATGCACCTGACAAATATATATACCTTTCTCACTTTCACACCAAAGTCGGAAGTATTGCAAGTAGTTTTAGTTTTTTGCTTGCGTTTTGTTTGTGCAATAGCAGTCTCTCTGAAGAAGACATACATATAAGGCTTCCGAGGTTCAAGAAAGGAGGAAATGATGTCAAGGTTGGTGATCAACACGGTCTATAATTCTGTGCCTTGCTCACCTTCTTCTTATTATTATTCTATTTGTGGTATGTGTCATGAACAGTCATGTGGCTTATTGGTGATGAAGTTGGGAAACTCAAATTTGTTGATTTTTTATTTGCATCTCATTAGTCAAATGGGATGACCATGACATCCAAAGTGAATAGTGAGTTCCAAACAAATGTTTCCTTTGGAGATGAGATGCAAAAAAATAATATTTTCTGGCATGACTAATACTTCGTGTAGGCATGGACTTTACCGACCAGAAGAGACATGTTTTCCTAGGTTTAAGTTCTCATTTTGGGAAGAATCTTGGAAGTGAATATGATGTTTGGGATGAAAAGAAAAATGTATCCACACATAGAACACACTAATACATAAGTTTTAGATTTTGGCAAGTTAAACCTCCAAGATGCAGTCTCCTTAGGTGCTGAATTCTGCTGACCTACAACTTAGCATGTTCCCTGCTAACTCAGTCTAATTGCTCACTCAGGGTTCAGACACTTTTGGAAAAAGCTTCCACATATAGAAAACATGGAGATCATGATGAACACTGTAGATCTTCATTTGGATGGCACGCCATGGAATATTTATTGTTTCCTGCATTTATTTTATTTGAGGCCTTCCTCAAAGAGAGCAATTTTCTACCTTTCTTATATATGGAGAATTTAAAAGTTGATAAATCTCTTCCTTCTAATTCAATAATATTTCATCATAAGATTGCTCTATGTGAATCATTACTGAATAAGATGTCACAAGGCAATTGTGCCTCACAGTTGGAGTATATTTCGTATCTTGAGTACCATAATTTCCTTTTGGATATCAAATACATGTATATTTCGTATCTTGAGTATATTGCCACTGCCTCTTTTGCTGCAAAATATATAATCGAAAAAAACATTTCAGAGGTATTACTTCTCAAATTCGGGCTGGATTTGATCTTCATGCTGGGGAATTTTATTTTTAATTAAAATTTTGTTTTATTTTTAACTAAAACAGGCTATTACTTCTCAAATTCTGGCTGGGACAATAAACAGGCTATTGTTTCATGAGGTGGCTATGGCATGATATGGTGCATTCAACAAGGTTTCTCTACCAATAGTATGGTTTCCCTGGTAACTCTTCTCATTTAACACTTCAAAATGGTAAGAGTCATATATGAATTTCATGCTTATAAGGTGTTCGAGTTTATGCTTGTAAGGTCCTAGTTTCGTAGAATACTTTAATATTATCATAATAAATTCGACTGGTCTTTTTCACATACATAGTTAAGATTTGAATTTGTATCAGTGAATAATCCTTTAAGACACTAGTAAAAAAATTATTTATGCTTCACCAAGGAGGGCTAACATCTGTCATAGTAGTTACTGATAATTTTAACTATTAATATTCAACTGAGAATTGTCATTGCTCCACTATGTGTTTGATGCTTCCCTTGATCTCAGTCATACACAAATATTGGAAGATTGATCAAAGCCCATTTTTGATTGGCTACCTTACTTACAAATAAAATGAATTGGCAAATACAGTAGACTTAATTCTTCTTTCTTATCACGTATGAAATAACTGGAAGTATATTTTGGTTGTTACGTGTGAATGGTAATTGTATGCATAATGCTATTTTAAATGTCTGGTGCATATTCTTGGAGCTTTAAATTGAATACAGGAAAAATGCGTGTAATACAGGAGATAGATTATCGGAAAGAGGCAAGGAATGGGCTCAGATTCAGGTAGTAGAATTTTTTTATTAATGGTTTGATTACATTCACCTGTGTTTGACAATAGTTTAACGTGCTCTCTTAATGCGTTATGCATTTAGTAGATCGAAATTGTCCGGTTAATACATCTGAGCATTTTAGAGATAAAACCATCTCTAAATTGGTGAAGGATTGGTCTCATATGTCTGGGTAAATATTACATGCCATCTTTATTTTCTTCTTTTGTTCGTTTCTTGAGATTGTGAGCAGGGAGGGCATGAACCTTGTGGACGATATGGAGGACAAAGTTGGCAGGAATGGCATGAATGACGCATGTGGCTGCAAGCAGCAAACATAGGGGCAACAATAGAAGCAAGGTGACAAAGGCTGGTAGGGATGAACCTAGACACCCCTACCCTAGTCCATCTCCGCCCTTGTTGATCTCGAATAATGCCGGAATGGAAAACAACACTTAGTTCATCGATCCTCTATATATTGTTATCTCGCAACCTCTCTTTGGATTCACTCCCCTCCCTCTAGTTAGCAAGCAACCCCCTTAGGAAGCTCCTAAGCTTTTGTTTTTCAATTTGTCTAAATTCATAATGGATACATTGTGGTTGGTAACATCTTTGAATTAACAAAACAAAAAAAAGGTGATTCGAACCCTTTGATAAACAATAGCCTACATATCATCTCCAACGTTATGCCTTAAACCACTCGCCATCTCTCTTACAACATCCACAACTGGTTTACCAATTTGGAGTCACATTTTTGTGTCTCGAGAACGGTCTTGATATCCATGCATGCTTACTTTTTCTCATTTATTGGGTCTAATGTTGTCTTCTACATTGGAGTTGGGATCATGTCTCAACTTGGAGTAGTTTTGGAGATCTAACTGCCTAGGTTTTGAGTTCGGTTGGACAGTTTGGAGCTGCATATAAGTACTAGTTGGGAGACTGTGACCTCAAGATTTATGCTTTATCATTAGAGCTCTGAATTTCTTCAGAGTGGCAGAGTATTTATTTTATTTATTATCTTTCACTAGATTATATATTATAGAGTACATCTTCGACAACAATATATTATGGTACCTATCTTTACATGTTTGAGATTATTCTTTCACTTTGCAAATATCTTGTAGTTAATAGTTTTCATCTTTGAATAAGGAACTTTATGGAGGGCTCCAGGATGTTTTTATCCCAGACGTGTACTGAATGGACTGAACGTCGAGTTCTTGTCAAGGAATGGGTGGAGGTGCTTTAAAAAATTTTTCGGTTTGCATTAGTTCGATGGAAAGTGAGAAGAGGAGGAAAATGGAAGTTTTTCATGTAAAATGGTTCCATTTGTATAGTATCCGTTTGTCCTTTACTTTCACTCACTTCCTTAGCAACCAAGCATGACCTTTTATGTACTAATGACATGATCTGCACTAGAGTTAGCTCTGAGATTGATGTTTCCTATGTAGATGAAAAATTAGTTGAAGTAAATGACATTTATCTGGTTGAGGTAAAAGTAGAAGTTTCCTTTAATAAAGATGTTATATTTTGTTAGATTCAAACACTTTTTAACTGTCATCTTTACATAGGGAATTGATGTTTTCTGTCATAACAGGCCGGAATGTACTGCTTACTTTCTCAGCTTCTTGAATAAGGATTTTATCTGGGAATTTTCAACGAACCTCTGATGGGAAGTTAGCGTACTTGGGTATATTTTCTCCTCACTTTATACAACTCAAATATGATAGCAGGACTTGTAATACTTGCTTTCATAAATGTTTTTTTACTTAATTAAACTTATAATTTTGGGAGGTCTTTTATTCTTTACTTAAGAATGGAACGAAAAAGTCACCTTTTTCCATAAGCATGTTACATCTTGTTAAATGTGATAGGCAAGTGTATAATTTTTTTTACTAAAAGCACATGGCTTCTCATGTATGTAGTGTGCTTACTCCGATGAATTCCACAATTGAGAAGTCTTCATGGTTGGGAGCAGTTATTGTATTTTTTTAGCATAAGAACCCAATTTCATGAAAGACGGTATTTTTTTTCTGTTTTTTGGTTTAAAAAAACTTAAAGGGTCTCCACGAGGAGGAGAATAAATTTTAAAAATTTTGTAAATGTAGCTTTTTGAGAGAGGTGGTGGGGAAGTTAGTACCTGATGAAGGTATATAATTGATTCACAACTTTTTCTTGTATCTTAAGTAAATACAAAATAATTTATGTAATTTTCTCTTAAAATTAACATGCAGTGGGATGACTATTTCTTTGGGCGGCGATATTCAATTAGATATGATGTGTTATTTAATTAAATAATTGTCTCCAAATGCACATATAGCAGGAAGCATGCTTATCTTAGTTTGATTATGAGCTTGTAGTGATCGTGTTTCCTTATTCCCCAGACTTCAGAAGGAGAAAGTTACAAAGGCACTGACATGTTACTTTTTCTTTTTTATCATTTAAGGCTTCACATCATCTAAATAGTAAATACATTTGAAGCACTAGAAATTCTTTCAACACTTGTTTCCAGGCTATGCTGTCATTATAAAGTTGGATACTTATACTACAAGTAGTACTTATACCTTCGTAAAAAAGTTCTCTATTTATACTGTAAGTAGTAAGCACTAGAAATGATTTGTTCTTGTAAAAGTTTAGATGTGATATTACCTTCAACTCAAGTTTACAACATGTTATTTGGCATATTTGTTTGTCTTTTTTATGAAATTCTCTGAGTTTTCTACAAGAACTAGTTCATGTAGAGTAATGACACATGTAATGTTACTTCAGAGAATGCATCAGTCTAAAAAGGCTTCTAAATGTTATAATCAATGTTTTATTTTTCTAAGGGTCGTCAATCTTTGTTCAAGTTCTTTTGGGATCAGATTATTTCTCTAGCACCTTTTCAGATGGATCTTTGGTGATATTTCGACTTGCACCACAAGTGTGGATTTAATTTACTTCTATGCACAATCAATAATGTATATCATGCTTTTCAATTAAGTAAATCATCTTCTCCATGTTGTGATCATGTGATTTCAAGAATACCATCGTCTCCATGATTGCCTTCGCAGCTGGAATATGATTTTGGAAGCGACTGACGCATTAAGAAAGAGCGTTAGGAGCAAGAGGCGCGACATAAGAAAAAGATTGAGGCGGTCAAGAATGAGCTTAGGACTGAACTCAAAGAGGAAGTTATTGCAATGATTTTAGAGAATGATGTGTATAATGGTGCAGAATGCTGTGTGTGATGTTATGTTTTGTAACTGATGATGGTGTGTGATGTATTATGTTATATATGGAAATGTTGGTAAAGAATGGATTGATTTTGTAGTTGATGGTGTGTGTGATGTATTATGTTTTGGATTTATTTTGAAAATGTTGGCAAAGAATGCTTAATGCTAAGCATTTATGTTGTTTTTCAATTGAACATTAGAGTTATATATGAATTTTTTTTGTCTTCAACCTTGATGTTAAGATTTTTTTGTATGGGAGCTCCGACATCGGGAGATACATCTGAGAACAAGCTTAAGTTTGACACACCTGATCATATGAATACTGTTATGTGTATTTAAATTGTATATTTTTTGGCTGGAAAATGCAAATGGTAATGTCATAAGTGTTACTTTTGGGACAGTTATGTAATTGTCCTAGATATAAACGACATTCTTTTGTAACGCTGGCAAATTTGTTTAGGACGGATGTTATTCGTCACAAACTCTTTTATTTTGGGACCGTTTTGTAAACCGTCGTAAACATGTAATAATTCAAACTCTTTTGGTACGGTTACATTGTTCGACCCTAAAACCAAATTAGGACGGTATTTTTCGTCCTAAAACTTTTTGCCACGCCACCCTAATAGCGCTGTCACTTACCGTCCTAAAATTCGTCCCAAATCACAATTTTGGACTGATTTGGGTCTTTTTAAGACGGATTTTTGGGGTCCCAGAAAGACACTTTTTTGTAGTGTGGCTCTGTCGAACTCGGTCGCTACCAAGGTGGGAGCAAACCGACTAAGTCTCAAAAACTCGGCCGCATATCCGTCGACCGTCCTGTCCATCTACTTCAGATTGGTGAACCTCGTCTGTAGATCATACCGAGCTACAACATCGAAGTACTTGGTCTGGAATCTCTCATGAAATACTATCCATGAAATAGATGCCACTAATCCAACGGCCTGTGCCGTCCACCAGCTGCGGGCAAAATCCAATAACTGTAGGCGTACTACCGCCACATTCTCATTCTCGGGCATCTTTGTCGATTTTAGAATCACTTCTGTATCCTGCAGCCAAGCATCTGCGACAATAGCATCTTCGCTACCATCAAAGAAGGGAGGGTTCAAACGCTTGAAGCTGTTGGCTACCTGATTCTCTTGATGGCCGCCTCTGTTCAAAGCATCTTGTACTACCTGGTGCAGGACATCGCCCCGACGATCTTGAGATGCTAGCAATGTCCTGATGAGACCCACCAAGGTGCCATCATCGGGCTCTGCAGGCTGGACTGGCTGAACTGGTGGCTCTTGACCCCCAGTAGGCATGACTCTGGAAGCTACACCTGAATGCTGGCCCTGATCTCCATGTTGTTGCTGGCCCATGAGAGGTGCTCCGCCTTGCCGATCGGTAGGACCAGGAACAATGCCACTGAAGAAGATGACACAGGAAACAATAAGGAAGGACCATGACAGATCAAAGATACAAGCATGTGATCAGGTCAAGAATTCAGGAATTTAGAGGATACGAGCAAAGGTCAAAAGGCGAGTGCTAATTGAGACATCTATTCGGTAAACCCTCACATATCTTGATTCACAAGACCTGCATTGGCCACCACTTAAACCATGTAACGCCCCAGAACCAGAATACTGGAGAGCGGGGGCATACATAGCCAGCTACGTATATTGAAATGGAATCCACCTCGCTATATGGTAACGGCTGTCTAGATACATGAGGGTTTAACTACAAGCTATCGGTCTCTTATGGTCATGAACAAGCCTATTGTCTCAATCTCCAGCAAGGAATAGCAGTTACAAGATGTTAGAGCATCAAATATACAATAGTAAGGCGTCCCATATATTACATATTTGGATTATCATGAAGCTTGTCGTACAACATGTGAAGACTAGCAAAAATTTTAGTCATACATGATCAACCCTAGGATTTGTTAATCATGCTACAGCCTGTAGGCAGACAGTAAGTAAAGTGCAATACGAGCTAAAACGTGCTCGCCGGCTAAACGCCTCAAGAGAATATTTTAACAATAAAGTGGAAGAACAAAAGGGAAACCCACTCATTGCCTTGGTTACGCCTGGTGGCCACCATTTGGCTGGAAGGTAGATGGATCCTCTGGAGCTACTCCGGTATCTGGCCATACAAAACTAGCTGGGTCATATCCCAGAAAGAGCAAGTGCCACAAAGGAGGCTTCACTTAAGAACTAAAACCAGCAATTAGCACAAGAACATAATTATATAATAAAGGACTTAAAATATGGAAAATCATGATGATATACGATAAGATAACCATGGTAGTATTCAGATAACCAAGTTACAACCCGTAAACCAAACAAGGACCGGGGTTGTAACCCTTCATCAGAACGGAACTTGGTTTCCCACCATTTATCGATAAAGTAAAGCACAAGCATTCAGGTCATGTAACAATCTTGTACAGGATCAGGACAAGACTAGACTGGATTAGACTCCATCCAATCAATCACGGCCAAGCAATGAGTACGACTTGATACTTTAACTAACTAGGGTTATCACCGGCCTAGTTACTAGCAAGATGCAAGGAGATTGTTCCAACAGCCATAAGCCCTGCAGACCATCCAGGTTATCTAGGTCGAATATCCGTTTATAAAGGGTACAATATATGACAGTGTGCTGAAAGTGTGCCCTACTCGTCGGCAGGCTACAAGTCCACTTGCGCGCCCAGATAACAGGATTGTCTGTTGCTGGGAAATCTCTTCAAGACTACTGGATTATTCTAGTTATTAGCCTTAGTCAATTTCAGTAGGTACCCCTGACCGTGGTACTCAGGGGTCCCCGTCCTAGACATGAATGCAAGACAATACTGGTTCATATGTACAAACACAATCGTCCACGGTGTCAAGGCCATTCATTCTTGTCATGTCATGCTAGCTGTCACAACAGCATATCGAGGTATATCATGTCAGGTTTACTTATCAAGAGTGCGCCACGACGGGCCACTATCATGCCATGTTACTTGTCAGGAGTGTACCACGACGGATCACTATCGTGTTCATGGAACATGTGCCGAATTTACATGATACAAGCATTCTATCAAGGGATGCAAGTTACACAGAGGGTTATGAGACAAAGCATAAATGTAACAACCCAACATAATAAAAGGGGTGCAAGGGATATGGAAAGAGCCATGCTGCTAAGAAAAAATAAGATCATGCGGCTCGGGAGAGCGGGCTCATACGGCTCGGAGAACAAGCTCAGGCGGCTCCGAGAACACAGGCTCATGCGACAAGGTGGATGAGGGTCATACGGCAATAGATGATGGTCTCATGTGGCTCGGGGGAAACGGGCATATGCGGCAGTAGAGGAAACAAGCTCATGCGGCTTGGAGAACCAATGCCATACGGCTGAAGGGAGTGGAAACGAGCTCATGCGGCAAGCACTACCAAGAGCCATACAGCTCGAGGAGGACAGGGTCATGCGGCAAGGTCAAGCTAAGCCATGCGGCTCGAGGAGAACAGGGTCATGCGGCAAGGTCAAGCTAAGCCATGCGGCAATGGAGAGATGGGCTCATGCGGCCAGGGAGAATGATTTCATACAGTCTGGAAGGGATGGGCTCATTCGCCCAGGGGGAAACAAAGCCATGCGGCTAAGAAAAATAGGTTCATGCAGCTAAAAGTCGAGCAGAGCCATGCGGCTAAGGCTGCATGAAGACTGGAATGTCTATGCGGCCGCAGGGGACTTACCGCATGAAAAAGCCATGCAGTCAAGCACTGTTCTTCTTCTCCAACTAATCCGAAAAGAAGAACCATGGAAGCTATGGCTTCCAAGCTCCAATAATCCTTCATCTTAGGTCAGAATCCGGACTTCCATAAGTCAAAATGGGGCAGAAAGAAATTCTCTACAACATGGAACCAATAAAACTTGAAAATAACCAGGTTTAATAGATGAAAACCGAAGAAATCCAAAATTTCAACAAACTTAGATCTACGTGAAATGGGCCATGGAAATTAAAAATTCTAAGTACTAAAGTGTCTTAGAATCGTGAGGAAGAAAATGGAACAACAAAACTTAAGTTCCTCCATGAAGCAAGTTGTACTTGCCTAAGCCTTTCCTGGTAGGTAGAGAGAGTAATGGTGAGGAAGAAGAAGAGTTATGAGGATTAAGTGAAGAGAGAGTGGTTAGGTGGCTTATAAAGGAAGAGAGTGGGTGGAGGTTGGTCCACATGCAACAAAACCGAACCAAGCCGAACCAAGCAAACCGAACCGAACCAAGCAAAATGAAATGCCAAAATAAACCATGCAATGAGACATGCAATATGAGTCAAAATACGTACTCGTATACCAAAATACGTATTACGAACTACGGGCGTTACAGATACCATATAGACTATATTCCCTTTTCGTATGATTATTGATTTTTCGAGAATCACAAATCCTACCACTTTCACCTTGATTTGACACTAGCATCTTCCTGGAAGACTCTATACACCCTCTTGATCAATCTTGGCAATTTCCCCTTGCATCCTTTAGATAAATCATTTGATTTTCTCAATAAATCGGCATCCTTTGGATAAATCATTTGATTTTCTCAATAAATCATACTTATACTTTGATCGTGTTTTGTTAAACTTTCATTTTGATCATGTCTATCTAATCGTGACTTTTCTATCTTGTTCTAGTCCACTTGTGCTAAACTCTTGATTTTGATCGTGCTTAACAGATCTTGCCTTCATGATTTTACTCCTCTAAGTCATAATTAAAATTCATGTCACCTCGTGCCTATTTAAATTCTTGATCATTGTTTGATCGTGTTATTTTTACTCCCTATATCGTCCTTGATCTTAATCAAACTTCGCTACACTTTGTGTCTAACCATTTTTTAACATTATCAATCATGACATGTTACCGTTTATTTTTATCGTGCAAAAACCTTCCAAATTTATCTATGATCATATTTAAATAATCATGATCATACCTATATGTTATAATGACTAAACTTTGTACCTATCAATCATGCCGATGATTTGAATTCTGTTTTGATCATGGCTAAGTGGTGTTGATCGTGATCATTATTGTTTTATTTCCATCGTGCCTCAATTTTGATTTGGATCTTGCTTAGTGATCGTGCTAAATAAATTATTCTTCTAGTCATGACTAGACTCAATTCTATTGCATGTCTAACTTATTTGCTCAGTCTCAAATTTTGTTTTAATTGCTTAATCATGTTTGATGTACCTCTTTGAATTTCGAGGGCAAAATTTTCTAGGGGGAGATTTGTAACCACACTTTTCCAGTTTTATAAAATTTTGAATATTCTAATATATTTAATTGTTTTCCCATTTATAATTTTATAGCATTTATTTTGGAGAAAGTTTTAATTAATTATTAAGTGGCAAGGATGTAAATTCCTAGTCAGGTATAACTAATTTGAAGTAGTCCCCAATCCTCTAACCAACTTCCTAACAGATTATGTAACCATTCTAAACAACCTTTGGATTAATATGTAAATACTAAGAAGGGGAGGGGTTATTTGTAAAATATTACTTTCTATTACTGGTTCTTATATAACAGAGAGAGGAGAGAGAGAGTGGCATTATTTCTCATTCTCTCCACCATATTTTCTTCTGAGCCGAACCATTCATTCCTTTTCCCCAATTTGAGCTAGCCCTAACCCAAGCTCCAGCTTCGGCCGGCCATAGCGATAGAAAATCTTCCGCTCTCCAACAGTAGAGACTAGGTCTTCTTCGATGCTTCCAATTTGCGAAGCCCCTTTCCAACGACTGAGCGCCACTCCTTCCAGCATCGACGTGAGGGATCTTTTCTGCGGCGGTTTGATTCCTCTCCGGCGGGCGGCTCTCCTCGACGACTTGGTCCTAATCTTTGCAGCAAACGGCGCATGGTTTCTTCCTTCTTGAGTGGCGGGCGGCGACGACGTGTCAAGCTCTTTCATGGCCATAAGTGTCGACGACGAGGACGGTGTGTCTTTTTCGGAGACACTGGTGCACGACGCAGCGACGAATGAATTAGTGAGTTCTGTTCTGATCCCTCTTTTTTTCGATTGATTAGATCTTGATCGATCTAGCCATCTTGATCTAAAATTCTTGAAGCATCTTGATCTCCGCGAGCTTGTTGTTCTACTTCCTGAGATGACGAATGGATAGGATCAAGAACATCAAAGATCCTACTAGGATTGATGGTGAGACTCGATTCATATGTTCGGATCTGTAGGATTGAATGCCTTATAGTGATTTGGACTCTTGTTGTTTGGATTTGAATGCTAGATCATTGAATCCTTGGTTCCTAGAGATTGATTCCTTGTCTGAACAATTTGCTCGGAGAAGCGACACCTGCTATGTAGTCGATCTTCAATTTTGGGTGAGTTCATGCTTGAACTGATGATATCATTGAATGAATCTATAGATTTGTATGGATCGATTGTTTAAGTTGGAATTGTCACCTCTGTTTGGTTGAAGGAGAGTTTTTGATCTAATCCGTATCTTCCGATACGTTATTGCAGTAAGTTCGGGTGCTACTTGAATCCTCGGATCGTGTCTGACACCGTGGACATGTCCTGAACTTTAGGATTCTCTCTCAGGTATTATGTTATCTTTCCTTCTTTTCTAAGCTTCTTCTTTGTTGTGGTTGAGTTCGGTTGGTGTGTCCAGGACCAAAACTGAATTAGGAGATGTTCGTGTGTACGTTGCCAACCCGATGATTCAGACCTATGCACGTGGCCGAGACTTTGTCAGTGTCGTGTCTGCGTATGCCTGCTTGTGATCGTGTCCAAATCTGGGACAATATTTTGTTAGAGACTTCGGCTTGAATCTGGATTATGGTTGCATGAGAGTTGATTCGTAGCGAGTCTGTCATTTAGCTTATTTTGAAATCAAGTATACAAGTGCTTTGTATATATTTTTTCTTGATCTAATTTGGAGTTTCATCTTTGGCTTAGATATTGGACTTTGAGCTAAATTGATTTGCTTTTATGTTTGTAATAATTTTGTCCACTTGTTCTTATTTTGAGTTAGTGTTGTATTGATTGTTTATACTCTTCTTTTGTATTGATAAGAGCCTTTGCCATAGTTATGTTTGTTGTTATGGACTTGTTGTGGGCCATAGGACTTGAATGGTTCTGGGTTTGGTTTCTATACAACAAATAAGAGAGTGTTTTTGTGTATATTCTTTTCTTTGAGTTGGTTAATTGTAGTTTGACAAGTTGTGTACTTTTGCCTAGTGTAATTTGAAGGGGTGTTAGTTGAGCCAAAGCAACAAGTTGGGTTCTGTTGTTGGGGCATGCTTAACAGGCCAGAGTTATAGAGTAGTTTAGCTAATTATTGTAGGAACCCTAGAGGGGGGGGTGAATAGGGTCAAGCTAACTAATCAAGCACTTAGCATAAGCTAATGGACAATTTAAAAATATAAGTGCAAGAGAAGAAGTAATAACAATACCGACACACGATATATCCTGGTATCCTCCCAAGAGGCAGTCCAGTCCCAAAACTCTCTCCGGCTTTAATCCACTATTTGAGTAAATAGTTACACACGAGTTTGGATCCGAAGAACTCGCCAACTTCTTACACGAGAGCTTTAATCCGAAGGCCTCTCCGACTTCAACCGAGAGTTTGGATACGAAGACTCTCCAACTTCAACCGAGAGTTTGGATACGAAGACTCCCTAACCTCAACCTTTCACAATAGGTTTTGATCTCCTTATACAATAAGACGAAGATCTCACTTTTTAACTCAATAACTCTAACACAATTTGTGGATGGCAAATGAAAGCTTTGTAGAGTTGTTTGTGGATAGGCTTTGGTGGTTTAGAAATTTTTAGGCTCAAAGCATCAACCTTGAATGAAGGGGTTCAAGACTATTTATAACCAAAGCATTGAAAAGAGACAAAGGCAACTTTTCAGTCAACGACCGGCATACCGCCGGTATGAGTCGGCATACCGTCGGTATACCGGTCTGGGATTGCAACGGCTCGAAATATAGCCGTTGGAATTATTTAATGCTGGAAATCCGACCGTTGGACTTTCAACGTTACTGAACCGGTATACCATCGGTATGAACCGGTATGCCGTCGGTATGCCGATTTTGTAGACAGAAAACTTTCTGTGAACAAAATCGGTATACCGTCTATAAGTATACCATCGGTATGCCGATTTGCATCCGAAAATGATCCTGGGCTAATTTCTATCCTAGCTTTCAATTTTACCATCCATTTCTTGTGTTTACAATTATTCCTAAGACTCATTACAGACTCCAGATATACTGTAGCAGGTACAGGCTTCTTCAGAGTCATGAAATGATGATGGCATGGCATGGCTTCTTTCCTTGATAGATGTTGGCTTTTTCCTTTGGCGGCAGCTGTCCAAAGATATCTAGTTTATGAAAACTGAATACCTTTCGGGGGCTTCGCCCCCGAACCCCCGACGAGGGGCGCTGCCCCCTCGACCCCCGTCCGCTGACCGGGCAGCAGAACTCCCGAGTGCGTGGCTCCAGAGATGTCGTCGGGTGGTTCAGAGAAATCTTGTGGGATCCGTCGTCTTTGGCCCACCATGATTTCTTCATTGCATATGTCCACATTGATCTTGCTTATTGCTTTTCTGTATGTACATGTTAGACGAACAAAGCAATATACATAGTAGCAAGTGTGATAAGTTTAATGCATATTAGGACAATGCTGAGTTTAAGTATAAGTGCTAAGGTGATAGCATAAATGTTAGTGATATCATAATGATTAAACTTAATTGAATAACCACAATCAAAAATATAGTTTTGATTTTGGCAACTCGATTAAATTTAAGATAGAAAGCTCATATCACTAATATGTAAACCAATAGGCATATATCACCAAAGTTATAAGTATAAGTATAAACACTATAGTGATAGAATAAAGATTAGTGATATTGAAATGCTAAACTAAACATATTAACCATATTCAAAAATATGATACAATCATTGGGCCAACAATTATGAGCTTAATTGGGCTTAGCCAAGACAAGTTGTGATGAGACTTTAGTAATATTTTGGCAATGACTGTCTTAAATAATTTGTTATAATTATGACATATTACTAGTATTATTTATACCAAATATTACTCATTAATGTATATTAGACTAGCATCTAAATATTTGGCTAGTAGAAGTTTATTTTCAATAATTAAATTGTCTAATTAAACTATTTCTAAATTCTAATTAATTTCTTAAAAGAAAATATTTTACTTTCTTATTAATTGTATATATATATATATATATTTATTAGAAATATGGTTAGTCTTTATAGATTGGTAATAGGGATGTTGACCAGAGGACTGTGGTTGATAGCTAAATTATAGGATTTACTATAGACATAGCCAGTGACTAATTATTGTGTTTAACCAAGCTATACCCATATTTTTCAGGAGGACACCCGGCTCTATCTTCTACCTTGATTATCCCGAGCAAGGCAAGTATACTCCTTAGACTTGTCCATTACTTCATGTCTTGTATTCATGCTTGTATCATCTTGTTGACACAATATTTTACGAGATTGTCTTGTATCTTGTTCCCTGAGTTTACTTGTGTCTGGGATGGGAAATACTACAGATGTGTGATCAAACCCGAGTTACTATTTATGTGAATAGCTTAGGGCCGCATCGTGCACGCGGGATCGAAGCCGTACCATTTCTTGTTCCCTGAATCTACCCAAGCCGATCACACACTCTTGACGTATTTTGATATATATTGCACACATTAGGTTCATTGTGTATTTCATGTTCAGGATTCATTTCATGTTCCCTGTAATTACTTTTCAGTATTCATGTTCAGGTTTCATGTCATGTTCTCATTTTTCGTACTTTATATTTTTTTCTGTACTCATTTTTATACCATGATGATCATGTTCATTTCCTTGGATATACTTAGCTCCGCTCCTGACTAGGATATGTTGCAGGTATACTTGCAGGACATTGTTCAACATTATAGGCCAGATCCCGAGATATTAGCTGAGCGGGATAGAGTCATGACCTAGCTTGAGGTTTCAGGGTTAGATTGTTTTAGCTATTTCTCTAGATATTGTATGGTCTTAGAATTCACAGTGAATTTCACTCTTGTTGTCTCTAGTACTTTTATGATATTATGATCAGTGGATTATGGTGATCATTCTGGGAACGTCTTATAGATGTTGTGATTGTACACATTCATATTTTTCTGGTTAGATTTTCCTAGCTTGGTACAGCTTACTTCGTCGTATCTAACAAAGAAGACTGGACGTGTCCGACTCGTGTCCGATTATTCGGGAGCGGGTCGTGACAGCTAAGCTTCAGCGAATAGTGTGCCGTGTCGGAGATATCCTCAGGAACACCATATCTCCAATCTAGCATAAACAAGGTCTCACACTTAATCTAAAACAATCAATCATAAGCAAATAGGATCACAAAATCAAAGAATCTAAACCTAAATCTAAGTTATACCTTAAACTCTAAAGGTCTCTGGTGGCTATCGACCCAATGCCGATGTCTGTCCTGTGCCATCCGAAGTCGATCCCTGGTGAGATTTACCCTCTCAGCTGTATCCACAACCATCTCAGGCCCCAATAAAGCTCTATCTCCAACGTCATCCCAAGACAAGGGAGTACGACACTTTCGCCCGTATAAAATCTCGAATGGTGACATTTTAATGTTTCCTTGAAAGCTGTTATTGTAGGCAAACTCAACCAAGTATAAATGATCCTCCTAGGAGCCTCTAAAATCCAAAACACAAGTGCGTAGCATATACTCAAGAGTCTGCTAGTCCTCTCCGACTGCCTGTCTGTCTGAGGGTGGTAAGCGGTACTGAACTTAAGCTGAGTGTCCAAGCTAGCTTGTAAACTCGGCCAGAAATAGAAAGTAAAACGACTATCCCGATCCAAGACTATGCTTAGGGAACTCCATGCACTCTGACTATTGGTCTCATGTACATATCTGCTAGCCTCTCTGTAGACAAACCTACCTTGAATGCCAAGAAGTGGGCTGATTTGGTCAACCTGTGAACGATGACCCAAATCGTGTCTTTCCCTCATGGTGTATGTGGCAATCCTGACACAAAATTTATAGTGATGTGCTCCCATTTCTACTCCAGAATAGGCAATGGCTACAACAATCTTCCTGGTCTCTGCCTCTCTGCCTTCCCCTGCTGGCATACCAAGTATCTGGCTACAAAGTGTGTTACCTCCCGCTTCATACTATACCACCAAACATGCTCTCTCAGATCCCTATACATCTTGTTGGCACCTGGATGCATAGAATATTGAGAATGATACGCCTCCTGCATCACCTGCTCCCAAAGCTCTCTGCTAGGCACACACAGTCTAGAACCGTGCCTCAATGCCCCCATCCTCTGCGATAACAAACTGGTCTAGAAGTCCTGCCCAAACCAGCTCTTCGATACTCCTCAGAGCCACGTCCTCGAACTGAGTCGACTTGATTCTGTCTATAAAGTCCGACTGAATCTCTAGTCCCCACATCTGAATCTCAACTCCCGGCACTATCACCTAGATCCCTAAGCTCTTAAGATTTGCCAGCAAGTATCGGTCCGTCGTCAAGCCCATAGCTACCGATGCCTGCTCAAGGCATCGACAACTACGTTGGCCTTCCCTGGATGGTACTGTAACAAGATGTCGAAGTCCTTTATCAACTCCAACCATCTCATTTGCCTCATTGTAATCCCTCTTCTCGAAATGTTGAAAAAAAATATTTTTATTACTTATTTTACTTAAATAGTAATTTTTGGGAATTTATAAATATTTTTAATTAAATAGTTATTATTATAAAAGCCCTTAGTCATGGTTAAGTTTTGTAATACAAGATGACCAAGAATCTTGACACGGAGTGTGTAGTCGTGTACTTTGACTAGTGTTTTAGCTATGGTAGGGAAGGTCGAGCCATAAGTGTGTCCCAACTATAAAAACCAATCAATGTTGTGACTTAACCCCGATAAATGATTTAAGTATTTATTATTAAGATTATTGACTCTTAGGAGACCCAGTTGTACCAAACTAGCCCGGACTTGAGCCGAACCAAGCCCAAACCCATATAGTCGGGTAGTGCGACTAAGAACTTCCATGTAGATGTATGATTGGTATTTAATTTTATTTTAGTTACCTAGTAGGCCATAGTACAAAAGGTTGTTATATTAGAACTTACTATTAAAAATAATATTTTATTTGATAATATGGTAAATGATTTCCTTAACATATATTTGTGGAGTTTGGGGTTTTAGATTATATAGATATTCATATGTATGCCTATTTAATAATGTCTATATGTTTTAATTAGAAAGGTTAGAAAATATATATAGCTCATATATATGATATTGCTATTTATAGTAATATTCTACATTAGAATTATGATAGCATTTGCTAAATATATTTGCTTACATTTAATTTGGTTTTATAGGCTAAAGGTACATATGGTAGTAAATATACATTGGATTATATATTTTATATATATACTTCATATTTATTTAATGGTCTAATTATTATTTTCTATAAATCAATAATTATTATATGTAATAAATATTTTTTACCAAGTTAATAATTCTTTTAGAAATGTCATAATAGTTTTTTTAATGCTTGTTCATGGGTTTTGGAATTAGTAGGAAATATATATGTGTAATATATATATATATATATATATATATATATATATATATAAAGAGAGAGAGAGAGAGAGAGAGAGAGAGAGAGAGAGGAGTGCTCTAAAACCAACCGGCTGGTTTTGTATTACGAAACCAACCTATGTTTTACACGTTGGATTGTAATTGCATGGTTGAGATTAAATGACTCAAAAATGGTGGTGGGGTCTACACCTTTTAATCTCAACCACTAAATTACAATCCAATACATAAAATATAGTGTGGTTCTATAATACAAAACCAGCTGGCTGGTATATATATATATATATATATATATATATATATATATATATATATATATATATATATATATATATATATATTTGAAAAAGAAATAGGTAAAGAGAAAAAAAAACGGGGGAAAAATTATGTTGTTCCCTTGCGGGAACAGTATGAGCTAAACATTTGCTTCCAAATCCCTTTCCAAGCTCGATTACACAAAGATCCGACCATGTGTTATATATAAACCGAGAGCAAGGGGGAGGGTTGTCTCATCTAAATCCTAACTCCAAACCTGCCACATCCCCTAAGATGTCCCCCGACGCGGCCGCCCCGCCAACCGTGCGCCACCGCAGTAGCCGTCGACAGCCAGGAGTTCGTGCAGCAAACAAAGGCAACACCAACAGCAGCAGCTGCCAGGTAACCCACTTCTTTTCCGGTTTTCTTCTATAATTTTTGATTGTTTTCGTTTCCGTAAATTCCTACGGAGAGATGATACAACCCTATAGGAATCCCAGTAAATAGATTCCATTATAGGTAAACACCATATCAAGAAAATCAACACAAAGTCAAAGAAAGACTATTGTTCTCAACATTTGAAAACTGTTTCGGAAACCCGATTTGGAAGACGATTATTGGTCAATCTAGCGACTAGTTTGGTAAACTACCTAAACAATAGTTGTAAACAACCTGACCGACATGGAAACCCAATTATTAGAATTATTTCTAGTGTACTGCACATCAAGTAAAATCTGTTTGAAAATCAAGAAAAACCACATTAAATCCTATTTTTAAAAATAAAAATTTTACTATACGGAATGCGTTCCGCCAAATCGGACATCTTTGTCCTGTACCAATTGCATCGAAAGATGCATATGGTATACCCGGACGTGCGGGCTTTCACGAAAGTTGATTTGGACGTGTGTGCACGCCGGAATTAACAGTATACGTCGAAAATTACCGTATTGACCTCTTTGCAAACTAGCCCATAATTTCGTGCATGTTCGTCAGCTCGAGTCAAAACTTGTGCCAACAGGACCGTGTCGTATTTCTGGTCCTGTGAGCCAATTTGGTCTAATTTTAAGAATGTCGACTGGAACGCTATTTTGGCGGGCCCGTGACCTGATCCAATGAGCGAATTTGTGCCCGACCTACCGGAATCCAACTTTGGAAATACATTTAGATTTATATCTTCAAACTAGGCCCGTAGACATGTAGTTTGATGACTTTAGAACTGTAGGTATAGGCACACTTTTCGGTAAAAAGCGAGTCCAACGGCGGACATCGTTTTGACCTAAAATTACTATTTTGTCTCTGTGTCTAGAATTAGACTTTTGGGTAGGAATTTTTAGATATATCTTTTATACCAAAAATATTCGTGATATTTATTTCAGCATTCGAAGGCAATTGCGGGAGTTTGGCTCATGTAGTTCACTGAGTGGTTGGATGTTGCTGGTTTTACGTGCTACCCCTAGCCAACTGGACTATTCTGAATGTGATAGTATTATCTGATTCTCTTTCAGCATTCGAAGGCAATTACTTTCTTATCTTTGTTACCATGCTCTTATGTTTTACTCACATGTTTCGTATCATGATTCTCTGTTTAGTCCTTCCGTCATGTATTTTAGTATTATTTACTATTTTATAGATTTTGTCAATTATTGGAATTGCTGTTAGAATGTTCTCGTTCCATTCCTGACTGAAAACCAACATTTTTCAGGTTAGTCGCTTGCTACATTATGCTTTGGACCGTTTGGGAAGACATGGTTATGTTGGAAGGCCAACCTAGAAGACTAGTTAGATAGCTTAGTTGTTTTATTTTATTTTGTGAGACTTGTAAATTCTTCACATGTAAATCTTATAAATATTGTAATTAATGTAGCAATGTGAATGAGCAATAAAGCTATATTTTATGTGATTTTGAGCATTGTGGCTAGATAGCATAGTACTACCGCCGATACCGCGGCGTAGACTGGACTTGGATACGCACTCGTATCCCAAACAGCGGGTGTGGGTCTTGACACTCATGTTCAGCTCTTTTTGGGTAAACACATAGTTCAAGCTTTTATGGTCTGTAAAGATCTCCACACGCTGTCTATATAGATAGTGTTTCCACAACTTAAGAGCAAAGATGACCGCTGCCAACTCCAAGTTATGGGTATGGTAGTTCTTCTCATGTAGACGTAATTACCTGGAAGCATAGGCAATCACCTTTCCATTCAACTGTAAGACACAATCCAGACCATTTTCCGAGGCATCACTATAGATAGTGAAACCACCTGTCCCTGATGGCAACGTTAACACTGGAGTTGTCGTCGACCTCCTTTTTAACTCATCAAAGGCGACCTGACACTCTTCTGTCCAGACAAACTCTATGTCCTTTCGGGTCAGCCTGGTCAACGGCTCTACAATCCGAGAAAAATCTTGAACAAACCTCATGTAGTAGCCTGCTAATCCTAGGAAACTCTTGATCTCTACCACTGAACTCGGAGCAGTCCATGCCTCAACTGTCGTGATCTTCTTCGGGTCTGTAGAAGAGAAAATAAATTATGATATATTTTTTATCATATTTTATAAAAGGACCAAGTCAAAGAAGTTCAGATTCTACGCAAGTGCCATCCTCAGACTCTACGCAAGTTGCTCTACGCAAGATCCATCCTCAGACTTTACGTAGAAGACAGGCTGTCTACATCGCATTAAATGCGCGATTGATATTGCTCTGACAGATTGATTTTCTGACAAAGATTTGCACAGAAGCCAAGAAGATTGTTTCACACTAACCCAGGATCATTTATGTAAATGGGCTACTTTACGCTCAAAAAACAACTTCCTTTACGCATGTAAGTTATTTGAGCTTTTTACGCTCAAGGCTATCTTAGCTACTTTTTTATGAGTGCGTAGAGTTTATTTGAGCTAACTATACGCTCAAGGCTATTTCTTAGCCACTTTACGCAGGAAGCTTACTTTGAGCTATTTTACGCTCAGCTTTTCCTGATTATGTGGGAATGTGGCTTGTATACGTGGCTTTCATGCCATATTTTTCGAGGACGTAGGAACGTGTTATCCTTGTTTTACTGAAGTAATGGGACATGTGTCAACATACGTAGAGGCTAATTTCTGTACGTGGGTGACAGTTGTCCTAGTAGCTTGCGTAGAGACTTAATATTGATACTTTTTACGCACAGAAGACAAGCCTATATATAGACTTCTTTTTTAAGAAAGAGGGACAAGATTTTTGGAGCCTAGATACTTTCAGAGCAAAGTGATTTTCCAGAGCATTTCTCTTCAACTTTTTCTCAAGAATAGAGTGAAGCAAAGCAGGAAAGCATTCGACTGTGCCATCAGTACCAATTGTGTCGATACCTTTCTGGTGACTTAGTTCTTCCAGTTGTTCTTCTCAAAGCAATTCTCTTCATCATCATCGTGTGGTCCAAGGAACAAAGTGATCGTTCTCAGATCAGACTTCCATAGCAATACTTTCCAGAATCTACTTGTACTTTTGTACACTTTTTTTTCGTTCTTTCAAAAGCCTTTTAAGGGCATTTTTAAGTGAAACAAAATGGCGACTCTGCTGGGGACGACTTTCTCCTCTGACGAGAAGGCAATTGCTCAATACGATGATGTGTCGATTGGATCGACGAAGAAGACTCTGGTCATTCAATTCAACCAGACTGCTTATAAAGAATTGCTCTGAACTGGGGGTAGTACTCGCTGCTCCAACGTGCAAAAATCACGAAAGGTGCGCAAAGTTTGGATTCCTGAGTCCAAAGCACCCTCTGATCGCTCTGTTGTCTCTGAAGGCAAGGGAATTCTTCCCACTCCTGTTGTTAGGACTCCCGTCTATGACGAGGCAGTTCCTACTTCAGTGTTGCGCCCTATACGTAAAATTCAGTCTCTCATCTGTGACGTGGTAGACAATCATGTCTTGCGCTCTACGCGTAAAGGCAAATCTTCCGTCTGTGACGTGGCAGATGCTTCTGTTTTGCGCTATACGCGTAAAGGCAAATCTCCTATCGGTGACATGGTAGATAAAGTTCACGATGGTGCTTTTGCACCTAAAGTGAATTTGCCTACACGTGTACAGCGTAAAAATAAGTCTCTTATGACAAAGAATTCCTTTGATTTGTCCAAAGAGACAACAAATTTTGGCAAAACTTCTGTTTTATGCCAATAATCTTCTAATGCTGCTTTATGCAAAGTGCATAATCTTAGAATTACGTACAATGTTGATGGCGTTCGCAGTGCACAAAAATCAACTCAAGATTTACGCACACAACTTCAAGCACGTAAAAATACACAACATTCTTCTGCCAATGAAGCTAGTAATCTTATTTTTACGCAAGGGACTGGATATTTCTCTGTCCTAAATATAAAAAAGAAGATATTACCTTCAAATTCTTCTGATTTACGCGAGTTACTTGTGCAAAAGCGTAAAAACAAAAAATCTCCTGTGGCATTCCCTCAAGAAAATCATCATTGTGAATGTCACCAAATTGTTATCAAATGTTGATGTTCTGCTACTAAACGGTCAGTTTTTGATCGATTAAGTTACAACGTACCACAGCAACAACTTGATGACCAAGAATATGAGTTGTCTTATGCATCAGTCAATATGGCATCTCATATCAATAGAGGGCGACGTCCAAGACGCAATTCGTCCCGAACTCCAAGTCAACAAAGGTTTAACCAAATCCTTGACACTTTTGAAGGAGTATATCAACATACTCGGTCAAGAAGTCAACGACCTTTAAGCATGCATTCTTCAGATTCAGAGGCTGTGGGTACCCAGTATTTGGAGTCAGAAACTGATAGCGTTGATTCATACCTCTACACTAATCCCTCTGTATGTTCAAGGGAGGTTGAATCTTGTGTTATCGGAGAAGAACTAGAGACGTCTACTTCTAATACAGAATAGCGTCTTTCGGTAGCGGAACAATCGCTGAAGGATATGCTTGCCATGATGCAAAATATGCATCAAATAATAATGACTCAGCAAACAGTCCAACCGGCAGTGATAACACCGGTACAGGTAGCAGCGCAAACTCAAGATAGTCAAGGGGTTGACATACCTTTGAATAATCTGAGTCAAGAGCCTGCTATCAATCAAAACTCCGCATCTCCAGATCCTCTCATTTCAGAAGATGTATCACCTCCAGTGGGGGTTACGGTACATCCAGCCACTATTCAATCAAATGTGCTTCCTCAAACTAGTGAAGCTATTCAAGCAGTACGTGAGTTAAAAAGCACAGTTTGAGGTTCTTAAGCACAAAGATCAGCTCCAGAGGTTAGGGATCAAGCAACCTTATCTTCTCCATTGGAATGATGTGCCCTTTTCTCCCAAATTCAAGCCACAATCTATAGTATTATTTGATGGAAAGGCTTCTCCAAGTCAACATATCAATTATTTTGATATTATGACTATGCATCTACAGAAGAATGATGCTCTTCTCATCCGAGTCTTCATTGGATGTTTGACGGATATAATATATGATTGGTATCGTAGTCTACCAGATAATTGCATATCGTCTTTTAACGAGTTCAAAGCAATGTTTCTCTCTCGTTTCTATGAAGGAGGGATGGACATGAATATGTCTTCCTTAATAGAAATTAAACAAAAAGAGAAAGAGGATACTCGAACGTTTGTAGAACGTTTCCGATAGGCTACTTTGAAAATGCCTCCTGGTTTGCCAGATTCAGCATCGATTGATACATGCAAAATGAATCTGCGACCAACCATCGCTATTTTTACATGCTCTCAATTCACAGATTGGACCTCGTTTATTATAGCAGCAGTTTCAGCTGAGACCAACGAAAGATTGGCTCGTCAACATGGAATGATCTTCGTCTCAGAAGATAAAGGAAAGAAAGCCTCTTCAAGTAATAACTCTGGTAATCGCAATGGGAAAGGAAAAAAAAAAACCTAGTGGTGAATCTTTCAAAATCTAAAGCTACCCCAAGTAATTTGGAGTCTCCTAAGCCGAAAGAAGAATACTCTTTCGACGACAGTGATATTCCAGGGATATTTCAATGTCTCATGAAGAGTGGTAAACTCCAAATTCCAGAGCAAAAATGACCTAATGAAGTGGATTTGGTTGATAATCCCAAGTATTGTATCTATCATAGATACATAAATCATCCCACTAAAGCTTACTAAGCTATTGCTCTAACTAATGATGAGCATACAGTTACAACCAATATGATTTCTCTTCAATTTAGAGGTTTTTCTCCACAGCAAGTTCCTGATAGGATTGTCCCAATTCTGAAGGCGACAATGAAGATTGTGAATCTTCCACTAGCTAGAGATCAAAGTGAAGAATTAGTGCCTCTCACCTTGAAAAATGGTAAAATTATGTGGGTACACCCTGACTTAGTACCTGAAATGGAACATGAAAGTAAAATTTCAAAATCCAAGAAAGGTCAAAAAGTCAGAACTTGCAATATGATTTCTCATGTTGTTTCCCCAGATCATGATGATTATGATCATCTATGGGATGACATCCCTTTAGAAAATAAGCTAAGGGATATGAACATATGCCCTCCGAGTTTGGCTCCTCCTACAAAACTAAAGCTTACTCATTAGTAGTGGTTAGCAATGAATAGTGTCCCTTTGTACAGGGCACAACAAGTTTTTGCTACCTACGAGAAAGCTCCGGTTGAGATTTTACCTCCTGCACCGAAAGTTTCCACCCTTGTTAATATAGAAGTCTCTGTTCCTTCTTCATCTGTTGAACCAACTATTGAAGTTTCGCGACCTACTCACATGTACAGTCAACAATCAGTCCATTTCATAAAAAAGATGGGCTATGACTTTCAAAAAGCGGAAGGCTTGAACCGTGGTAAAGGTATGCGAGTTCTTTTACAAATTTAAGGTCAAAAATCCTCTGTTGGATTGGGATTCAAGGTTCCTCATAAAAATCCCCATAAGAAGAAGACTAAGGGAAAGAAGATTAAATCCTGTAATATGGTACTTCATTCCCCTGAGTCTGAAGAAGAAACTTTTGTTGGTACAAGATCTGGAAAAGACTACCACAAGGATTATGAAAAAACTTCCAAAGAAGCGGATGATGCCACTGAAACACTACCGACTCAGTCATCTTCTATTCCTGCTGAGGCAAGGCCTTCTAAACCCCTAGTGGTTGAAAAAGGAAAACATAAGACAGTACGTTTTGACGTCCCGCTGAAGTCTGCTTCAAATCAAGGGGTGATGAAATCCTATAAATTTGACATTCTAGCCCAATTATCCAATACTCCAGCTAGACTTTCTATCTTTGAGTTACTTCGTCTCTCTAAAAAAAGTCGAAAAACTTTGAGCAAAGCTTTGCTACAAGTCGACTAATGCTTAGCCCAACTCAAAAGTCCTGATAATACACCAGTGTCGTATCCTCAATGCCACAGTGTGATGGAATCAATTCCTAATATTACTTTCATACAAGAGGATATGCTATTGAAGCATAATCGACATGACAGGCCTTTATGTTATACAGGGTATATTGACTCTACTGAAATTGACAGGATTTACATCGATCCTGGGTCTTCCATTAGCATTATTCTTCAGAGTATGCTACGACCCTTGAGGATTCCTACTAGTGAGTTGACTTACATTAGTATGACAATTGTTGGTTTCAATTCTGGAAGAAGTAAACCATTGGAGAAAATTCGTCTGAAGATTCAAATAGGTGATCGTCGAACCATGGCAACTTTCTATGTTATCAACTCAGATGTATCTTATAACATCCTCCTTGGAAGGCCATGGATACATGAGCATAACATTGTACCTTCAACTCTCCACCAATGCTTTAAGTATGTGGATTCTCAGGGGATTGTAAAGACAGAATTTGTAGATCTCAATCCTTTTAAAGGTATTGAAGCCTACTTCTCAGATTCAATACTTTATACACAGGAGCATGTGAAGGAAATATCTAATATGGCTGAAGATCGATCGCCTGCAGAAGATCAATCTGTTTTAGAAGACCAATCACATTCAGAAGACCAACCTTTGATGATTAAGGTTAAAGGTCAAATTCAACCCCAACCTGTCAATGATGAACCTTTGATGATTAAAGTCAAAGAAAAAACTCAAGCTACGTCTGATGAAGCTGTGAGGGTTCCAGTCAGAAGTCGAGTTCAAACTGACACTGGTGATCAGCCTTTCATGATCAAGGTTAAGGGACGTACTTCTCGTACAACTGATCCAGAACCACTGGTTATCAACCTTGGCAAGTCTACGCTGAAGATGGATGATGGTCCGTTAATGATTAATCCAAAGCGTAGTAATCAGTCTGTCAATGATGTAAATATTGATCACTCTGTATTCTCTCATTTTAATGAAGATTTCCTTTTGGAGTATATGGCTGTCAAATTTATTGAAACAATGACTTTATCTGTTGAAAATCAAAGTCATCAACATAAAACTGACATAAATACAGAGGAAACCTTATATATTAATCATAAAGAGAATTCTTTTCCTCCTCATGTCGATGTTGGATCCTATGCTCAAAGGTTCCTAACATCTTCTTCTTATTTTCTACCTGTAGCCTCATCATCACAAGCTTGTGTAACTTATAGACGTTTGTAGGTCCTAAAAATCAAGTTACACCCATCAAAAAAGCAAAGAAAATAAAATTGCGCACCCTTCAAATGAATTGCGCAGGAGATAGATTGCGCAACATCTCAATTGCGCAGATTAAAGTACGCACTTATCCAAGTGCGCTAGCTGACGTGGCCTCGTCATCATTATCTGACAGAATCAGATCTTCTGACAGCTGACAGCCCGAAGAACAAGGAAACTGTTCGTTTCTCGTACAGCACAGCGCTCGAGGACAGCTGTACAGCCAGCGTAATCTACCAGCCCAATCGAAGCGCAATCTAATCGATCCCCTGTAGCGCCATCCAACCCAGCGCAGTCCGAAGCCAGCGCAGTTCATGTGGCACAACCATCAACAACTGACATTTTGTACGTGGCATTCATGCCATCAATTGCTCATCACGTGGCAACCGTCTGTACACGATCATGCGCATTTCAATCAAACAATGCCATGTGTCCCATACAGTTGGCCCACGATCAAATAACTACCAGCGCAATTTGCTGCTTGCACAATCCTGTATCTGTGCAATCCATCCTGCACAATTCAGAATAAGTAAAAATTAGTTATTTCCAGAACTCTATAAATAGAGTTTCAAGTCCTTCCTAGGGGGGATCATAGAGAGATCAGATCAGAGATCATTATTGCCACCAGAGATCAGGAGTTCTTGCCCAAGTGCTGCTGCATTCTAAAGAGGCTATCGCCTTCAACTTCAGAGGCTATTGTCTTCAAAGTTCACATCGTCCAAGGGATAAAGCGATCGTCATTCAGATCGGATTCCTACAGTTGTACTTTCCCAGAATTCTATTGTAATCTTCTTACAAATTTTGTGAAATAAAAGAACATTTTGTTTTTGCAAACAAAATGGCGCTCTGGTCGGGACGACTTTCTCCTCCAACGAGGAAGTGACAACTCAATGTGACGTTGCGTCTATCGGAAAGACGCAGAAGACGCTGGTTGTAAAGGTCAACCAGACAGCCTACGAGGCAATGATCAACTCCAGGACCACCCCTCGCACTGCAACAACTTCTGCCACAAGCAAAGTTCACCCAGTGTGGGTCCCCAAGATTGATGCGCAGTCTACTGTCTCTGTTACCAAGACTGCTGTGCAGTCTACTCCCAAGACTGCTGCGCATTCTACTGTCTCTGCTGCCAAAACTGTTGCACAGTCTGCTACTACTACCCATGCGCAGTGTGTTGCTCCTCTAGCCAGTGCGTAAGCCACTTCCTATGCTACTCTGGCAAAGTGCAAGACTCCTCTTTCCCTGGCGCAATTGGATACAACTCTTCCAGCGCAGTCCACCACTCCAGCAACCAGATTGCAACTTAAGCACTCTGGAGTCAAGATTCCTGCTGCGTAATCTGCTGTGTCAGTGGTCAAAAGGCCATCTGCCAAAACTCCTCATGCACAATCAGCCAATGCGCCAACAACTACTTCAAACCCTGTACAAACTGTGCCAGCACAGTCTAAGAGGGACAGCCCTTTGGCTAATCTCCCTTCCTCTCACAGCAAGGGGAAGGACTCAGCTCCTATTCCCAAGCACCCTGTTGCTCCAGCGCAATCCATTGGGGGTAGTCTGCTGACTATTCCTCCTCCTCTTCAGAACAAAGGAAAAGGTCCGTTGGTCTTTTCTCAAACTTCCTCGTTCCACGAGTTAGAAGACAACAGAGGGAAACGCTCTTTAGCTAACCCTTCCTCAGAAAACAAAGGAAAAGGCCCTTTAGTCTTTTCTCAGTCTTCCCCGGTTTTTACCTCGGAATATCAATCTGAACGTGCCCCGGCACCAATCAGTGCAAGAACTCTCTCAAATAAGAGATCATCTCTTTGGACTAGAGGAAAGTGTACTGATCATAGAGGTATTCTGCCTACTCCGGTAGCAGAATTCCAAGATCTCCCAACTCTCCAAATATCCCGATCAGAGCAGGACAAATTACTGGTATCTCAAACAGAAATCCCTGGGGGTGAGTTTGCTGATCTACGAAGTTATCTCAATAGATCTCGGTCTACGTCAACTTCGACAAAACGTAAGCAGCCAATACCGAAGATGAACTTGCATCAAAGGCAGACTACCAGAATCAAAAATCCTGACACCTATGCTAATGAAGTGAGCACTTCCCTGTACACTCAAGGGATAAAACATCTGAAGAACCGGAACCATGTTTCGAATATTGTCAATGAACGTATCCCTCAAACTTCCTCTCGTCCCGTTGTTGTTCCTGACCTCTGTGAGCATCTCAGGCAAAAGCGGGACAACATCTCAACGTCTCATGTTCAACCACTTGAACATCATTGTAACCACAAGGTTATCATCCAGTACTGTTGCCAGGCTACAAAACGATCTGTCTTCGATCGTTTGAATATTGCAACTTTGGAACCAATGTGGGAAGATGAAGACGAAGTATTGTATGCATCCGTCAACATGACTTCCCGAGACACTGGGGGTAGAAAGTGCTCCAAGCATGGCAAGCCTCGTCGTCCCAGCTAGCAGTATTTAGATTTACTCCAAGAATCTTCTGAAGGAGTATTTCGACATACCAGATCCCGAAGCCGAGATACAATCAGTCAAAGGAATCTTCTTCAAGATCCTTCTGGTCATCTTCCTACTTTTTATTCGGAAGATGATTCCTTCTCTGATTATGATGCATACAGTGAAAGTTCTGAACAAACAGTGTCTTCTACTATACCTAGAGAAGTGACAGCTTATGTTGTCACTGAAGATCCAGATGCTTCTAGTTCGGCTAATCAAGAACAATGAATTACTGCACTAGAGGACAAGTTGAAGACCAAGGCTGAAATGGTCGCAAGTATGCATTCTATTATCGTGGCCCAACATACAGTACCACCGACCGTACCTACTGCAATTCCTGAGATTATAGCATTTGTCGGTGCCTGTCAATGCAGGGCTGGGGTTAGTATCTCATCAAGTACCCCCTGTACAAATTTAACCCACACCCAGTCAGTCAGGTGCTGGGGGTAGTGCTTACCACGCTATTCCTCCTCCTAACACTCTGATTCCGTCTGCTCCTTCTTCATCATCGGAAGATGCTAATGAAGCTGTCAAGCTCTTGTGCACTCAGTTCGAGGCCTTCAAAGAGAAAGACAACTTACAGAGATTGGGGATCAAACAACCCTATCCAGTTGAATGGAAGGAAGTTCCGTTCCCTCCTAAGTACAAAATTCCAACAATCACCCAGTTTGATGGCAGCACTTCTCCTAGTCAGTTCATTAACCACTTTGAGGTAATGACTGTCCAACTCCAGCCAAATGACGCTCTTCTTACCAGGGTATTCGTCGGCTGTTTAGCCGGTGGCGTATACGATTGGTGCAGAAGCTTACCTGATGGCTGTATCACTTCCTTCTCGGGTCTTAAACAAATATTCTTGGAACAATTTTATGAGGGGATCAACGACATGACCATGTCAGCCCTTAATAAAATCAAACAAAGACATAATGAAACTGCTGAGAGTTTCATTGAAAGGTTCCGCCGAAAAGCTTTAAAGATAGCTCCTGGGACTCCGGCCGCTGTCACCATAGACACCTGCAAGGCAAATCTTTTGTCTATCATCAGCATGTGGACGGGTTCAACTCAGTTGCAAGACTGGCCATCCTTCATTGTCAATGCTAAAGCAGCTGAAGTTAGTGCTGACAAGTTCAAGCAACTAGGGTTACATATGTCTAACCCCGACCGGGATGAACATCAGACATCGAGTAGCGGTAATCGCCAGAACAACCGCAAGAGTAAAGAGACTTTGAACATCAACTTGAAGAGCAAAGAATCTCTAGCTGTTAACGTGGCTCCACCTACGTCTACTTCTACTCTTTCTGCCCCTCCACCAAGGGAACCCCGTCCTAAAGTGGAGTATTCCTTTGACGAAAATGACACTGCAAGCATCTTTCATTGTTTAATTAAAGCAATAAGCTCCAGCTCCCAGACCCGAAGAAACCTGATGAAGTCGGTAAGACCGATCATCCTAAATATTGTGTCTATCACAGGTTCATTGGGCATCCCACTCGAGCATGTTATATGCTCAAAGGCAAGATTTAAGAGCTAGTCAACGCTGGTGTTGTTACTCTGCAACAAGACGAGAAGACAGTTACTACGAACATGGTCTCAGTACAGTTCGGTAACTTTTTTCCACAGATGGTACAGCATGGTGTCATCCCTATTTCTAAGTCCACTCTCGAGATCGAAAATCTCCCTCCTCCACAAAGTGAAGGTCTTGTCCCCTTATCTCTTGACAATGGTGAGATTATGTGGATCCACCCAGACCTTGTTGCTGACATCGAAGCACCTTCCAAGAAGAAAGAACGCTCCAAGGGCAAGACAAAGACTTGCAATATGGTATCTTTTGACCCCATAGTTAAAGAAGAAATCCTGCTGGGCACTAGATCAGGGAAAGCTTATCTACGGGAGTATCCTGAAACTCAGGTGAATCCTGCTTCTTCTTCTGAGTCCGCTCCAGTGCAACCTGTTTCTAGTGAAGACATCACGTCTGCATCCTCACCTGTTGTAGTACCCATTCCCCCCAAACCGACGACAGTCGACAAAGGCAAACAACAAGTCCGCTTCGACAAACCTTTGAAGAAGTCATCTCCCTCCAGACTTGAAAAGCCATACAATTTTGATATCTTGGCTCAACTAGCCAATACACCGGCTAGGCTATCAATCTTCGAGCTCTTGTGCCTCTCCAAAGAGACTCGGGAAACTCTGAGTGAAGCTCTAATACAGGCAGAAACTTGTCTAGCCTTTCTAAAGAAGCCTACAACAGAGCCTATCTCTTGTCTCCATTACCACAGTATGTTGGAATTAATTCCAAACATTACCTTCACACAGAATGATATACTGATGGAAGACAATAGACATGACCGTCCTCTATATTATACAGGATATGTCGACTCGATAAAAGTTGATCGTATTCTGATAGATCCAGGGTCAGCACTCAACATTATGCCGAAGACAATGCTAGATGCACTAAAGATCCCAGTACATAGTCTTTCTAGCACAATCACCACCATCTTGGGATTCAACCAGAGAAGAAGTGAACCTCTGGGCAAGATTCGCCTAAAACTCCAAATAGGCAATCTCCGCACAAAGGTGACCTTCTACATCATAGACAACCATGGTTGTTCTTACAATGCTCTGTTGGGGAGACCATTCCTGCATGAACACAATATTGTTCCGTCTACTCTCCATCAATGTTTCAAATATGTTGATGACAATGGAGAGGTTCAAAAGGAGGTTGCAGATCTTTATCCTTTCAAAGGTGTTGAAGCATACTGTAATGACGCTCGCATGTACAAAGAGGAGTTCATGAAGGTTGTATTGGCTCTAGACACTGAAGAAGAACAAGAAGCAGTGCCCAGAGATACCCTCATCATACCTGTCAAGGGGCGTGTTTCTCATCCTCAGTCCTCCAAACCACTGGCTGTTCACTTGCCAGTCCAGAAGCAACCAACCAATGGTGGTCAAGATCAAAGGCAGCTCACCTCTTCTGAGCCACTTGTTATCGACTTACGTCGTAATAAGGACAAAAGGCAGCTCACTTCTTCTGAGCTACTTGTTATTAATTCATCTCATAACAAGGACAAAAGGGAGCTCACCTCCTCTGAGCCACTTGTTATTGACCTTCGTCGTATCAAGCCTCCCCCACTTTCTTCTTCTCCTCCTCTTGTAATCAATCTGACCAAGCCTGCTAAGGCTAAGGGTCTTGTTGTAAATACGGATGTACAAATCAATGAAAAAGCATCTACTTTCCAGTATACTGATGTCATTTATCATGTTAAGTGCTATTTGGATATGTTAGATAGCTTCCAGTCATTTCCAATGGAAGTTGTACAGTCTTTTCAAACAGAGGTCTTACTCGAACACCCAGACGACTCATACTTTGTTGTCCCTTCTCGAAAAAGAGGCGAGAGTCTAATACTTTTTAGTAAAGGACCAGAACAAAAATTTAGCTATACGGATGATAGCAAAAGCAACGATACGGGACATCTCCAACTTCGTCGTTATAGTCAACAATCAAAAGACATCATCCGAAAGATAGGTTATGATTTTAAGAATGGCCTCAACTACGGTAAGATAAGATGAACTCCTATCCATACAGCTGTTCCGAAAGAAAAGTCAGAGATGTACTACAGCAGGACCAAAAGAGGTCTCGGATATACTTCACCTCCAGTATTATCCCCAGCAGTCTCCGAATCCGATAGTGAAGAACGCTCTAATTCTTCTGATTTCAGATCATGGGATTCTGACACCAGCATTTGTCAAGTTCATCGGCTGATCGTATCTTCTAACATGGTCTCCGTCGAACTTCCGGAAGGTTATGATGAGGATATTAAAGAAAGTCCTGAAACAGATCCTTGGGTTCAACGAATGGATATCCAATGGGAACTCCAATTCGAACAGCGAGAACCTCCTACCGAAGATCAATTGGTTCAAATTGATGTAGGAGAGAGCGGGTCACCTCGTCCAATATTCATCAGCAAGAACCTTCCAGAGGCAGATAAGCAAGAATTAATTCTTCTTATTCGAGAATACATTGATATTTTTGCCTAGAATTATGAAGACATGCCAGGTCTAGATCCTAAAGTTGCTACTCATAAACTGAATATTTTGTCTAATGCAAAACTAGTCAAACAACATCAAAGACGATTCAAGCCAGAAATGATGGACGCGATTGATAATGAAGTCAAGAAGCTCATCGTTCATGGCTTTATTCGAAAAGAACAACATCCTGATTGGGTAGCCAACGTTGTTCCAGTCCTGAAGAAAATTGGAAAAGTTCGAGTCTGCATCGACTTTAGGGATCTTAATGAAGCCTGTCCAAAAGATGAGTTTTCTCTCCCTATCACGGACGTTATGATTGACAACACCTGTGGGTTCGAGCGAATATCTTTCATGGATGGATTCTCTGGATATAATCAGATTCGGATGAATCCTGAAGATAAAAAAACACACTTCTTTTTGCACTCCTCGTGGAGTCTACTGCTATACTGTGATGCCATTTGGTCTCAAGAACACTGGTGCAACTTACCAACGAGCTATGAGTACTATCTTTCGAGATCATCTTCGCAAGACTGTCGACGATATTGCTGTCAAAAGTCGTCTAAAGGAAGATCACATCCAAGACTTGAGAACAATCTTCAATCTGATGCGCCAACATCAACTCAAAATAAATTCCACCAAGTCATTCTTTGGTGTCTCTAGTGGTAAATTTCTCGGCTTCGTCATTACCTCTAAGGGTATACACGTGGATCCTGAGAAGATCAAAGCCATTCAAGAGATGCGTCCTCCACGCAACCTAAATGAGCTACGAGGATTCCAAGGTCGACTTGCGTACATCAGGAGGTTCATTTCAAATTTGTCTGGACGCTGTAGACCATTTACTCAGCTAATGAAGAAGGGTGTATCTTTCATTTGGACTGAAGAATGTCAACAAGCATTCGATGACATAAAGCGATATCTCATGAACCCACCAGTCTTGGTGCCACCAATCTCAGGCATACCATTCTTAATGTATGTCCGTTCTATGGATCATTCATTGGGTTCTTTACTTTCCCAAAAGAACAAAGAAGGTCATGAACAGGCTATCTATTATCTCAGTCGTACTATGATTGGTGCTGAACACCGTTATAGTCTGGTTGAAAAAGAATGCCTAGCTCTTATGTTTGATGTTCAAAAGACAAGGCATTACACCATTGGACAAACCATTCATGTCATATCCCGAGTTAATCCTCTTCGAGTACTCATGAAGAAGCCTAGCACACTCAATTCTCGAATGGCTACATGGGCCATTCTGCTAGCCCAATATAACATGGTATATGTACCTCAAAAATCTGTTAAAGGTCAAGCACCGACGGATTTCTTAGCAGCTCATCCTGTTCCAGAGACATCCAAACTTTATGATGAAATTCCAGACGAGACATTGGAATCAAATACAATTTCCGAGGAATTTCCTACTTGGCATCTATTCTTTGATGGTGCATCCAGGATCGGATCTAATGGTACCATTGTTGTAGGAGTTGGAGTTGTCCTTGTTTCTCCAGATGGGTCAACCATTCAAAGAGCCTACTCCCTAGATGAATCTTGCTCCAACAACATAGCAGAATACAATGCTCTACTCTGGCCTTCAATTAGCCAAACAACTCGATGTCGAATATCTTGAAGTCTCTCGCGACTCCAAGCTGGTTGTTAACCAGGTTAGAGGGACCTATGAAGTTCGCCATCAAGATTTAGTGCCTTACCATGAAGCAGCAGTTAGCATGGCTACATCATTCAAAGCTTTCTTTATCGAATATGTTCGCCGAGCTTGCAATACTGAGGCAGATGCTTTGGCCAATCTTGCAGCAGTCTTAGCCATCCCTATCAAAAGACAGCAGGTAGTGGTTGTCTCTAACCGGGAATTATTTTGCATTGAAAATAATCGTAACATTGAGTTCAGTAATTTTACTGAAACCAATGTTATCAACGAAGATTGGAGAGTTCCTTTCATCGACTTTGTAGTTCATGACATACTCTCTGAAGATCCAAAGGAGGCTACGAATATTCGTCGACGATCTCTTAGATTCTACTATAATCAAACCACTAAGACTCTCTATCAGCGGACTTATGAGGTCTTCTTTTGCGCTGTCTCGCTGGTGATGAAGCAAAACAAGTATTGCGTGAAGCTCACGATGGTGTTTACGAAGCACATCAACCCGGCCCTAAGCTACAAGATCGTATCCGACGCATGGGTTACTATTGGCCCTCTATGGTATCAGATGCCATCGAATATGCAAGAAAATATCGAGCTTGTCAGATCCATGCAGATTTCATCCATCAACCATCAGAATTTTTGCATCCGACTGCTGCTTCCTGGCCTTTCGAAGCTTGGGGCATGGACATTATAGGTCCTATCAATCCTCCTTCTTATAGAGGACATACTACTTCTCCAAATGGGCTGAAGCTCTACCCCTAGCTGAAGTCAAAACTAGCAGCGTCATCAACTTCATAAAACACCATGTCATCTATAGATTTGGTGTACCTCGAAGGATCATTCATGACAATGGACCACAGTTCATCAGTCAAAAGTTCACAAGGTTCTGTGACGATCATCGAATTGACAATGTCGCTTCGACAGCTTATAATCCTGCTACTATGGCTTGGCGGAAGCCTTCAACAAAACTATTATCAAGCTCTTCAAGAAGTTTGTATCTACTAACAAACGAAACTGGAGTGAAAAGCTTGGAGAATGTCTTTGGGCTTATCGTACTACAGTCCGCAACCCTACAGGTTGTACACCTTTCTCTCTAGTGTACGGCTGTGAAGCTGTTCTTCCTTTGGAACTTCAAATCCCATCCTTAAGGATTGCCATCGCAAATGAGCTCACTACGGAGAACAATGATCTCCTTCAACTTCAAGAATTGGAGGCACTCGACGAGAAGCGGTTAGTGGCTCAACAGCATATTGAGTTATATTAAGCCCGCATCTCGAAGACTTTCAACCGCAAAGTTAAAGTTAGAGCCTTTCAGAAGGGAGAGCTCGTTCTAACAGTCAGACGTCCCATGACTATGACTCACATGAGCAAAGGAAAGTTTGATGCAAAGTGGGAAGGTCCATATATCGTGAGCAAAGTCTTCTCAAATGGAGCCTATCAACTCACAGAACTGGATGGTCGAGTTGCAATGATGCCTATCAATGGCAAGTTCCTCAAAAAGTATTATGTATAAATATAAAAAAGAGTGCTTGTAATCCTCAGGCAAGTTCATAAATAAAATTTAATTTTATTTCATCATGAATGATAATACATAATATCAAGGAAAGTCACTATCATCCTTCACAAAATTGGAACGCATGCCACTGTTGTCTTTATCGAAGACATAGTCGGTAAAAGAGCCGAGAACTTCTTTGCTCGAACCCACCAGGAACTCGCGAGCAGCCATCCTCATAGCTTCTTCTTCTTCATTCATTCCTAGTTCAAGTAAGAAGTCCAAGATGTCTTTCGGCGGCTTGGGTGCAGACGAACCTTCGTCTGCCTCTGTCTGTTTTGGCTGGGCCGGTTCGGCAGGACGTTCCTCAGTGCCCGCTTCAACCTTTGGGGCGATCTCGACCTTCTTGGATGCATCCCCTGACGACATTTTGGATCAGAAAGTGAATTATTCAATCTAATTTCTATCCTATTTATAGGTAGAGATTCTTAAACACAATGAACTGACGGTTCGCCCGTTCATTCCATTCATCCAACGGTTCACCCGTTCATTCCATTCATCCGACGGTTTACCCGTTCATTTCATTCATCCGACGATGAATCCGTTCATTCCATCTATCTGACGGTTCACCCATTCATTACATTCGTTCGACGGTTCGCTCGTTCATTCCATTCTTTCGACAGTTTACCCGTTCGTTTCATTCATTTGATGGTTCATCCGTTTATCCCGACGATTTATTTCATTCACACATTTTGACGATTCATTTTCGTTCATCCATTCACACCAGCAATTTGTCATCTTTGATTAAGTTGTCCATTGAAATAATGATATTCAACAAATTATATTCTGCCATGTTCACATTACCTTTGAGCAGATATAATGAATATAATTATTTTCTAAAAATCAAGAAATATATCATGTCTTGTACCTCTGAATATATTTTCTATCGCTATTATTTGTAGCTGAATAAGATATGCAATAAATAATAAATCCATAAAGAAAATGTCTTTTTATTGATCAAAATTGGAAGACATTACAAAAAATACATGCCACAAAACAAGAAGATACAAAGAGTCTTTCTATTCGACTGGCGGGGTCATCAAGCTAGTCATTTGCTGCCTTAAAGTTTGCAGTCGCTCCTCACGAGAGTCCATCACTCGCCTCCTAGCTTCCTCCATCCCAGACTTATCATCAAAAGACGGCATGGTTACTAGTTTGCGAGAGATTTCAGCTTGATGAGTTGCGACATACTCATCTCTTTCTTGAGTCAGAGCACTCAATTGTTGAACTGCAGTCTGATGTTGTGCGGCCTCATCCTCTAGAGCAAGCTGAACAATTCTCCGCTCTTCTTGGAGACGGGCAGATTTTGCTTGCAGCTCAGCAACTTTTCTCTCATTCTCTTCAGCAACAGATGCTATTGTTTCCACTTGGGAGTTATACTCAGCAGACTTAGTAGAGAAAGTGTCCAAGAGAACTTGGAGATCAACTTTCGCAACGGCATCCTCTTGCAACATCTTCTCAATTTCAGCCTGTATCAAAGGCTCCACCTCCCCCCTATTAAGCTCTTTATAGGTCCTAACCGATGCCTCCAGCTCGTCTAATATATGTTCAAGAAAAATGGCTTGAGCTTCGTTGTCTTGACTGCGGATGGCATTGATCAGATAGGAGGTTGGACCTCTAACTGTTGAGAAACCAACATCTTCTTTCTCTATCACCCTATCTACTAAGGGTCCCAACGAAGTAAAGAAAAGGTTGGAGAAGGAGTTTATGATAAAACGGTTAGTAGCCAGAGCACCAGGTGTCGCGGCTACTCCCATTGACGACGAGGCAACAGGTGTTTGGGATAGACGTGCAGCTTTTTGTACATGAATGGAGGGCTCTCTAGATAGAGGAGCCTTCGTAGAGCTAGCTGCCCCTCCCGGATGTTCTTCTGCAAAATCAAATGAACCTTATCATTTTATTGTCATTAGCAACCAATTAAAAAGGATCAAAAGTAAAAGCAATCTTACCATGGCTTGGTCCAGCAATAAGTCTTTCATCTGTTGGCACAGGTTCCAACCTAGCAGAAGTAGCCTCAGACATCACTTCCTGGCTACTACCCGCCTCGGAGCCACCCGAAAAAGGTCGGCTACCACTAGCTATCGCTATTATTGGTACTATATCTATACATGTAGGAGGAATTGGGGATGATTCGATTTCTGCATAGATAAAAATAGAGATGTCAGCTATTTAATCTATGAAAAGAAGATTGATAATCTCATTCAATACCTTTGGGATCAGCAGTAGTAGTTTCCTTAGGTGCTACTTCTTCATTCTTTTCCGGAGACACATGCACCTCAACACCCTCTTCAGGATTCAGTGTATCATCAATAGCTTTTGGAGATACATGGACATTAGCGTCCTCTTTCGGATTTAAAGTATCAACAACAGCTTCTGTTGATGTATCTTCATTGCTTATATTGTCCTCTGGTGCTTCTTCGTTGTCCGTTACGACGGCCGGATATACATCTTCCTGCAGGCCGAAGTCGCAATCATTTAGAGCATCAATCATTAAGCGATCTTCTTCTTCACGGAGTGTTCTTGGTGTAGCAGGAAGTTGGGTAGTCTCTACTGCCAGTGAAGGAGATCGCAAAACCTCGTCCTCTCTCTCCACAATGTCTTCCCTAGGCTCTACAGCCTCATCCCTCTGCTCAGCCTCATCCCTCTGTTCTGGACTAGGAGTTTCCTGCCTGGGCTCAGGGGCAGGTGTGAGAGATGACATGGTGATTCCAACAACAGCACTAGCCACAACTGAGGACAGGATTTGTCTAGGAGGAGTGACTACTCTCTTTCTTTTGAAGGCCAGTTTCTTTCTATGAAGAGGTCGCTCTGGACTCTCTACATCTATGATATTTTTTTGTTTGGGGATAGAAGTTGGGGTGGTCGCTTCTTCCCTCTGAGTCATCTTAGCCAGCTGCCGAGACTGTGATCGAGTGGTGACCTTTTCTGAAGGTTCTAGGACAAGCTTCTTTTTGGCAACAGGAGAATAAGGTTAATCTATTCTTCTCTTCCTCTCTTTAGCTGAAGATTTGACAACTTTCAATGAGACCCGTAATGGCTCGTTGACTTCTTCGGGGAAGTTGGCTTCCCTCGAAGCCTCCAACAGGGCATCAATCGGCTCATATTCTTCGTCATTTACGGGAGTTGATATGACAGTCGCTCCCTTCTTCAATCGGACTGCGGTTGCAAAACTATCGACAAGACTAAAATTCTCAGCAAAAGTATTTGCTGATGTGTAGAAGATTGAATAGGTGTACAGCATCCGAGGGCCATGGTCACCCTTCGTTGGCATCGAGAACACTATTCTTGTGTCTCGAGCGTTATAATAAGCCCAAGCCCGGGCGCCATCGATCAAATAACCTTTCCCTTGCAGGCACGTGATAGCGTTGCCTACGTGGAATTGGTCACAGCCGAATTGGCGCGCAAATCGGCTGGGAAGATAAGGTTCTAAGTAACATTCATATTCAAATCTGTAGACCAAATGAGACGGCCGGATCGTCTTCAGCCAATCAAACACTGCCCGGCCCAAAGGCTGCCTTCCAAGATCAGTCAGATTTGTAGACATAGGTTCATAGCCAGTTGGAGGGGGAACATAGTAGAAGTTCCACCCTTTCCCAAGATTCAGAGCTCGTCTACAATCTCTTAGGCTAGTGTATATCCATTTGCTTCTAGAGAATCTCCTTAAGAAGCTGCCGCCTACAGCTCCAATGTCGGGATTCATCAATGTAGGATAGTGCAGAAGCAACCATCCGAACAAATAAGTGTAGGGAAGCTCCAGCCGAGGGAAGTTCCCTTTCTTGCCTTTTCCCTTGACCATGGAATCAACAAACAGACGGAGACCCGCGTTCACTCTGCAGGTCATTGCCGACAGCAGATCCATCCGGTAGCCAAAGACTAAACGGACGGCAGCAAATAGCACGCCGCGATGGAAGCGATCAACGGCGCTTGCTCCCGGGACGACAAATCGTCGGAGCCAATAGGTGAGGAAACCCGCCAGCTGGGCATCCTTTGTCATGGGCCTGTAGCCCATCCTCATGAAACTTTTGATATTATCTCCTGTCTTGAAAGGAGGGTATTGGAGATCATTATCGATCAAGATGTCCATTTCCTTATTCTCATCCATTAACCCAATCACCTCACTGCTGCTGAGTGGTTTGAAGAAGTTGGGGTTACAATTGTCGTGTTCTTTAGTTTTCTTCTCTATAATATGGTTAAGGAACAGATATGGTAACCATTTCGACGAATAACAGGTGCCTGATGAACCGCTTTTGTAATACAAGGAACATATTTTGTAGTGGCACAAGAGCTCCTCGAAGACGGCCACCATATCTGCATTCTCTTGACGAAGTTTATCCAACTCATCATTTGTTGGGACAAATTCCTCATAGGGGAATTCCCCCATTGGTAGACTCGAGATGTATTTCATCTCATGAAGAGCCAGCCCAATCTCTCCACAGGACGTCATGAAAGTCCCTGTCCTGAAGTTGTATCTTTCTGCCAAAGCCAGGAATAGGTGAGGATTGGGTTGAAAGCCATATATTGTGGAGTATACCGCCTGATACAGCTCAATTTCCTTGAGCCTCTCTTCGAACTGAGCCAATATCCAATTGGCTATGTAGTTCCACCTTTTGTTGTCTGGATTCACCAGACCTGTCAAGCGGATATTCTGATCCGGGTATCTTCCCTCAACCTTCGCGAATTCATTTACAAAGATCGGTGTTCGGACCGGCAGCAGTAAGGAGGAGTTCTCTGGTGGGATGCACCCAGGTTTCAATCCCTAAGCAAAGAGCTGTGACGCTCCGAAGAACTATAAAACATGTCCTTATTGTTAGGTCCTTTCTTCACACAAATGTTTCCTGTCCTGGCTTGCTGGAGAGGAGTTATATCCCAGTCCATCCTCCTGGGATAGCTCGCATGAGCGTAGCGGGATAAAGGAAGGCACCAGGAGATCTCAGGCAAAAGTATCCTCTTCTCAGCTCTCTGGAAGAGTCTCTGCTCAACACGAGGTCTTGGCTGAGAACTTTTATCAATAGCCTCACCAAAAAGAAATAAAGGTTTCTTATGAATAATGGCATCGGCAGTCTGCAGAGGTTGTCCATTCATCAGGCTCAACAATGTCTTATTCTCTTGAGCCGTTAAGATGGCTAGACGGGACGATGGCAGAGCATATTGGGGAAATGTTACGTGGGACAGATCTTCCTTAAAATCTGGTTCAGCTAGGGTCCCTGCAAAGATTTCATAATCTGGGTCTTCTCTAATGTTAACTGCATCAAACAAAAAGACAGAATTCAGTACGTGCAAAATTAAAGATTTTGTTCAAAAGATCAATTGCGCAAGCATCATATTGTGCTGTGTGTAAAGCATCAGATTGCGTTAAAGCAGCTTCCATACGCAAACTGTCCAGTTGTGCCAACATACTCGCTTGCGCAAGCCATCAGATTGCGCTAACAAGCTTGCGCAAGGCAACAGTTTGTGCTGGACAGACTTGCGTAAATCGATAGAGTGCGCTGACTTTTGCCAGCGCTACCCAACCGATTGCGCAAGAAAATAGTTTTCATAAAAATGAAAACTATTGAGTTTTGTGCAACCAAAACCCTAAACAGGACGGCACAATATAATCAAATCTCTAAAAAGAGAAAGGTTTGAGAGTTCAACAATGTCAAAGAACCCTAAAAAGGGTTTTTGATCGAGTTTCCTACCTTGCAGTACGGGATGACTGATTTCGTGACGAGAAATGCGCGGTGCAGCCCGAGTCGAAGACTCAGTGGGGGCTCTGCCCTTCTCGACGGCGGAGCGCTTCGAAGCCATCGCTGTCGACAGAGAAGACGGAGAAGAGTCGGAGTTGGCTCGGGAGTTTTCTCTCTCAAACGTTTGGAAACAAGTAAAGAGTAATAGAAAGAAGATTGAGAACTATTTATAGTTTTTCGTAAGTAAACAGACGACTCAGATTGCGCCGAAGAAATAGGAACTAATTCCTCCAATTGTGCAGACAAGGCATTACTTGCGCAACTTGATTTTAAAATCAAAATTCAAAGTATTTTAAAACTTTGAAATACTTTCAAATTTTGAAAACTTTGAAGGGGGTCTTGTAGGTCCTAAAAATCAAGTTACACCAATCAAAAAAGCAAAGAAAATCAAATGCGCACCCTTCAAATGAATTGCGCATGAGATAGATTGCGCAACATCTCAATTGCGCAGACTGAAGTGCGCACTCATCCAAGTACGCTAGCTGACGTGGCCTCGTCATCATTATCTGACAGAATCAGATCTTCTGACAGCTGATAGCCCGAAGAACGAGGAAACTGTTCGTTTCTCGTCCAGCACAGCGCTCGAGGACAGCTGTACAGCCAGCGCAATCTACCAGCCCAATCGAAGCGCAATCTAATCGATTCCCTGCAGCGCCATCCAACCCACGCGGTCTGAAGCCAGCGCAGTTCATGTGGCGTAATCCATCAACAACTGACATTTTGTACGTGGCATTCATGCCATCAATTGCTCACCACATGGCAACCATCTGTACACGATCATGCGCATTTCAATCAAACAATGCCATGTGTCCCATACAGTTGGCCCACGATCAAATAACTACCAGCGCAATTCGCTTCTTGCACAATCCAGTATCTACGCAATCCTTCATGCACAATTCAGAATAACTAAAAATTAGTTATTTTCAGAACTCTATAAATATAGTTTCAAGTCCTTCCTAGGGGGGTCATAGAGAGATCAGATCAGAGATCATTATTGCCACCAGAGATCAGGAGTTCTTGCCCCAAGTGCTGCTGCATTCTTCAGAGGCTATCGCCTTCAACTTCGGAGGCTATTGTCTTCAAAGTTCACATCGTCCAAGGAATAAAGCGATCGTCATTCAGATCGGATTCCTACAGTTGTACTTTCCCAGAATTCTATTGTAATCTTCTTACAAAGTTTGTAAAATAAAAGAACTTTTTGTTTTTGCAAACAACGTCACGAAGAATCTTATTTTGTGATCCCGTCTAATAAGAAAAACAAGCGTCAAATTGCGTTTGGTTTAGCTAGAAATATTCCTGTTATTCAGACAGATAATCTTGAAGATAAAGATAAAGAAAAAATCAGAATTGACAAATATAGTCAACAATCTCTTAAGATTATCCAAAATAGGGATATGATTTGAAAACCATGTTAGGTCTCAATCAAGGCAAAGGTAGACGATTACCATTATGTAGTGATCCATGTAATCAACGAACATGTCATGGTTTGGGATACGATACATCCCACATATTTAATGAAGATACGAAAGAAGAATTTTCTTCTAGTTCTTTACAATCCTCAGATTCTGAAGGAGTCTAGTATGTTGAATCTGAGCACGTCTTTTCAGTCAATATGGTTCAAACCGATGATGAGTCTGAACTATTTGAAAATGACCCATGGGCACAACAAATGGACACTCAGTGGGAGCTTCGGTTTGAACAACGACAGCCACCCACAGAAGATAAAATCGTCCAGATTGTTGTTGGAGATGAAACTACATCGAAACCCATATTTATCAGCAAAAACCTTTCTGAAGATGAAAAAGAAAATTTGATAAAACTGATAAAAGAATATATTGATATTTTTGCATGGAGCTATGAGGATATGCCAGGTTTGGATCCTAAAATAGCTACTCATAAACTCAATATCCTTCCTAATGCCAAACCTGTAAAATAGCAGCAACGACATTTTCGATCGGATATGATGGATGCAATTGAAGCAGAAGTTAAAATGCCGATCACATGCGGTTTTGTCCGTGAAGAACAACATCCAGATTTGGTCGCTAATATTGTTCCTGTCATGAAGAAGAATGGAAAAGTTCGAGTTTGCATAGATTTTTGAGATCTAAACGCAGCTTGTCCAAAAGACGAATTTCCACTTCCCGTCACTGATGTCATGATAGACAATACATGTGGTTTTGAACGCATGTCTTTCATGGATGGGTTTTCAGGATATAACCAAATTAAGATGCATCCAGGAGATGAAAAACATACTGCTTTCCGTACACCCCTTGGAGTTTATTGCTACACAGTTATGCCTTTTGGTCTGAAAAATGCCGGTACTACATATCAAAGGGGCATGAGCAATATCTTTCAAGAACATCTACGAAAAATAGTTGAATGTTACGTGGATGATATCGCTGTCAAAAGTCGATTAAAAGATGATCACATTCAAGACTTGAAGACAGTATTCGAGTTGATATGTCGACATCAACTAAAAATGAATCCCACTAAGTCTTTCTTAGGGGTTTTTAGTGACAATTTTTTGGGATTTGTCATTACTTCTCAAGGTATCCATGTTGATCCTGATAAAGTCAAAGTCATTCGTGAAATGCATCCCCTACGTAATTTGAAAGAACTTCGTGGCTTTCAAGGTTGCATTACCTATATCAGGAGATTTATATCCAATCTTTCTGGGAGATGTCAACCTTTCTCTCGTTTATTGAAGAAGGATGTGTCATTTGTTTGGGATGAAGCATGTCAAAAAGCATTCAATGACATCAAGCAATACCTTACAAATCCACCTGTTTTAGTACCCCCAGTGATGGGAAGACCATTTTTGTTGTATGTTCGAGCATTAGATCATTCTCTTGGAGCTCTTCTTGTACAGAAAAGTGATAAAGGTCATGAACAGGCAATTTATTATCTTAGCCGAATGAAGGTTGGAGCTGAACACAGGTATACTCCTGTGGAAAAAGAATGTCTAGTCCTAGTCTTTGTCGTCCAAAAGATAAGACATTATGTATCAGGACAGGGTATTCATGTCATATCTAGAATAAATCCTATTCGGGTATTAATAAAAAAGCCGAGCATCCTTAACTCCCAGTTAGCTACCTGGACAATGTTGCTTACCCCTTATGATATGGTCTACATACCTCAAAAATTAGTAAAGGGTCAAGCATTAGCTGACTTCTTAGCAGCTCACCCTATACCTAAAACTTCCAAGCTATATGACGACATTCCAGATGAAGTCATAGATTGCAACATGACTTTGAGAGATGACATTTGGCAACTATATTTTGATGGAGCATCACGAGTTGGACCTAAAGGCAATGTTGTCTCCAGAGTAGGCATTGTCTTGGTTTCTCCTGATAAAATGGTTATATATCGTGCTTATTCCCTTAATGAACCATGTTCCAATAATGTGGCAGAATATAATGCTCTGCTAATTGGTCTTCAAGTAGCAAAACAATTGGACATTGAGTTCTTGGAAGCTTATGGAGACTCTCAACTGATTGTCAATCAGGTCAGAGGGGCATATGAAGTCAGAAATCCTGACCTCGTTCCCTATCATCAAGTGGTAATCGAATTAGTTCTTTCATTCAAAGGGTTCTTCATTAAATTCGTACCACGTTCTCAAAATTTGGAAGCTGACGCTCTTGCTAGTTTAGCTGCAGACTTGGCTGTTCCATTTAGAAGACAAAATACCATCATTTTGTTGGATAGAGATCTATTCTGTGTCAAGAATAATTTGCACATTGAACAAAGTTATGCTACTGAATCAAATTCTCAGCAAAAGGATTGGAGAAGTCCATTTATTGATTATACGGTTTATGGGATTTTGCCTGAAGATCCAAAAGAAGATGCATCAATCAAAAGATGATCATTTCGATTTTACTATGATTTTTCTTTGCACATGTTGTATCGTCGTTCTTATGACGGACTTTTATTGTGTTGTCTTTCGGAAAGTGAGGCCAAACAAACACTTCGTGAAGCTCATGATGGAGTTTGTGGTGCGTATCAACCAGATCCGAAATTACAAGACCGTATTCGAATAATGTGTTTTTATTGGCCTTCTATGATAGCAGACGTTGTGGATTATGCTAGACGGTATAAAGCATGTCAGATTCATGCTGATTTTATTCACCAACCCTCTAAATTTTTACAACCTATAGCAGCTTTTTGGCCTTTCAAAGCTTGGGGTATGGATATTATTGGTCCAATTAATCCCCCTTCTGTCAAAGGACATCGGTTTATCCTAGCCATAACTGATTATTTCTCTAAATGGGCGAAAGCAGTTCCCCTTGTTGAAGTAAAAATGTCTAATGTGGTTAACTTCATCAAACATCATGTCATTTATCATTTCGTGATTCCCCGAAGGATAATCCATAAAAACGGACCACAATTTGCCAGTCAGGTGTTTTATCGATTTTGTGACAAGAATCGGATCCAGAACTTAGCTTCTACAGCTTATAATCCAGCTGCTAATGGTTTAGCAGAAGCTTTCAACAAAACAATTATTAAACTTCTCAAAAAGTTCATCTCTTCTAATAAACGTGATTGGAACGAAAAACTTGGAGAATGTTTATAGGCTTATCGCACAACAGTCCGAACTCCAACTAATTTTACACCATTTTTATTGGTTTATGGATGTGAAGCTGTTCTTCCACTGGAGATCCAGATACCATCTCCTAGAATAGCCATTGCTAATGAGCTAACTATAGAGAATAATGACCGCTTAAGACTCTAAGAACTTGAAGGTTTGGATGAGAAGCGTCTTCAAGCACAACAGCACATTGAGCTGAATCAAGCTCGTATATCTCGAACTTTCAATCGCAAAGTTAAACAGAGGGTATTTAAAGTAGGAGAGCTAGTTCTAGCTATCCGAAGACCTATGGTTATGACTCATAAGAGTAAAGACAAGTTCTAAACTAAATGGGAGGGTCCTTATGTAGTCGAAACCGTATTCTCCAATGGTGCTTATAGGTTATCTAAACCTAATAGAGATTTGCTCATGATGCCAATTAACTCTGAAGAAATACTACGCTTGAATTTCTTCTTTATTCCCCAGCTACCAAGGTTTGGTTAAGCTGATTATTTATTCTCTTAAAAGAGAATTTTGATTTTTTGTCTTACCAACTGATTTCAGAAAGAAAAAGATTTATTATTTATCATGTCTTCATTACCTCTGAATAAATATTAAATCTACTTCTTTTCCTTATTATCTATCATGTCCATATTACCTCTGAATAGATATTAATCTATTTTCTTTGAGTCATTACGATCTATTATGTTCATATTACCTCTGATAGTATTATATACTCTAAAAAGAAAACAAGATTTATTATTTATCATGTCCACATTACATCTGGATAGATATAATCTACTTTGTTGAGTTTGGAAGACTTATCATGTCCATATTACCTCTGATAATTGTTTTCTATCTCACACATATTTTAAAATATATTTCATTTATCTCATGATTGGAAATAGTACATCAGCAAAATAAAAGAAATGACAGAAGATAAAAAATTCTTTATTGGGTACAAAAATTTCTAAGGTGGAGCAGACAGGTCTTCAATCATCTTCTGCAACTCTGCTAGATGCTTTTCACGAGAGCCCACTACAGCTGTGTATGCTATAGATCTTCGAGCTTCTGGAGTGCAGAGGTGAGAGAGTTCGGCAAAGGCAGCTATCATTTGGTCTTTGGCATATTCAAGGGTTTTTATTTTTGATTCAGAACAAAATATCTGTTCTTCCAAGATGGAACTTTGCCTTAAGAATTGATCCCTATCTGCCATCATCCGGTTCTGCTCCTCCTTTAATCGAGCTAGTTCAGCCTCAACTTCACGAATTTTATTATTTTGTGCATGGATTTTGATATTCATTGAGTCATAAGCTTACTGATGCTGCTCTAATAAAGGGTTATTTTCTTTCAAGAAAGTCCTCTCCATAGCCACCTTATTACTATAATCTTGAAGAGATTCTTTGAAGATGGTTTCTCGAGTTGTATACCCATTGGTGAGAGTATCATACTCGGATTGGATGAGGCTTTCTATAGTCCCACTTGATAACCTCAGATAGTCTTTGATGGGTTGTTCAAGTCCTTGGACTATTTTTCGCAAAGCATCTGCCCTCTCAGTATCATTGAACATTGCTATGTTGTCTATGTTAGTAGCAATAGCATTTTTTAAGCTCTTATAACTTAGGCCTTTCTTCAAGACCATTTTGATCAACGCTGCCAAAGTTTTGTACAAGTCTCAGTATGAATCTCTACCAAAAGATTCATATCAGCGTTGGAGCTTGGTATATCAGCGATATCCATCAATCTTTTTTCTTGGAAGCCGGAGACAGGTACTGTTGCTGCTGTGGTAGCAAGCTGAGTCAATGATCTATTTGTTATTGTTACCATGGCTAATTGAGTCCCAGGAAGTTCTGGGACTACATCTTCAACAACTTTTTCTGCTACCTCCGGAGGAGGAGTATCAATGGTAGAGGATGGTATCATGGAGGTGCTGCTTCCTATGTTTGATTCAGACTCGAACACAGCTGTCTCAGGAACTTGAGCTGGACTGGTAGCAGCAATTGATGTTGCTTTAGTAATTTGTTCTTGAGCAGCAATTGATTCATTAGCAGCTGGCTCTTCGGCTGCAACTGGTTCTTCTTTTGCTGCTGGTTCTTCTTCTCTTTCTTCGGCAAGAGAAGGCAATTCATGGTGAGCCTTTACTTCAAGCTCTGGTTGTATCTCCATAGATGGAGAACATTCTTTAGAAGCAGAATCTTCTTTTGCAGAAGAACTCTCTTCTTCAGATTCTATTTCTTCTACATGGATAGTCTCTTGAGGAGGAAGAGGAGCCACGGACTTTGCTACAGTAATGATACCTACAAAGATTAAGCAAAATAGTTAATATAAAAAATCATAATACATATTTTTGTATAAATTCTATGTAATTTATCTTTACCTGGAGTAGGTGTAGGACGCGACAAGAGTGCGTCATAATCCATATCCTAGTCATCATCCTCTAATTCAAGGGTCGGTTCATCCGATTTCCGGATCAACAGCATAAGTGGTAGCGGTGTCTTCAACAGCTTTCGCCTTTTGTGGCAAAGTTAGATGTAGTAAAGTGCTGAGGCGTCCGGGAGATAGGACTCCTATAACTTCTGTTGCTGCTGTTGGCTGGGATGCTGAAGACCCTTCTCCAGGTTGAGCTGAAGAAGATGTAATATTTTGAGGCTCCTCAACAGGAGTTTTGCTTTCTGGAGTAACGGCTCTCTGTCTGGAAGGCCCTTTAACAGTAGTCTTCTTTTTCTTTTCCTGGAGTATAACAGCTGTACCTGTTTTCCATTTTCGGGTTGTAGTGATAGTAATGGGTCCTACAGCTGTTTTCCCGATTCCCGTAGGGATCGTCTCCAGATATTCATCTGGAACAGCAGCATCATCAAGTATGTCCGAAGGTACCATAACTGGTTCTTCGGCATCTTCTTCCTTTTTCCATCGAAGACTTCCTTTCATGTTGTAGTCTTTGGCGAAGGAACGAATAGAGGCATAAAAATGAGCATACGAATGAAGCATTCGTAGCTCAGTTATACTTGTGGCGGTTGACACATGAAATTTGGTGCCAGTACATCCGGCGCTGAAATACCGTCATGCCCTCGCTCCATCAATTAATGTCCCATGATTATTGAAAGTGGTGGAGGGATTACCAACTTGGAGTTGGTCATACCCGAATTGACGTGCAAATCGACTAGGCAGATACGGTTCGAAGATGCAGCTGTCTTCAATTCTATACATCAGATGTGATGGTCTGATGCTTATCAGCCAATTAAAGACAGGTGCAGGTATCTCCGTCCTCTCTCGACCTACATCTTCAAATTGCACACCGAAGCAGTCGGCTGGAACTGGTGGTCTTGTGCAGAAAAAATTCCACCCATGAGAGAAGTTCAATACTGTCCGGGTATCTGATACTGAAGTCACAATCCACGTGGCTTTACTGAACTTCTGGAGGAAGACCTCTGCATCATTTTCAGGGCCTGGTGGCAATAAACTGCAGTTGTGATGAAGTAACCAGCCCATTAAATAAGTGTAGGGCATTTCCACCCTAGGAAAATCTTTACGGTAGGAAGCATTATTGATCAACTCCTCACCAAATGCTCGCAGACCCGCATTTATCTGACACACCATTGCCGATAATAGGCTGAGTCTGGTCTTGAACACCAAACGTACTGCTAGCTATAGTACGTTTCGGTGAATTCTGTCAACCGTACCAGTCCCTGGTACGACCCATCTTCGCAGCCACAGGGAAAGAAAGCCCACCAGCAAGGTTTCCTTTGAGATTTTTTGACCGCCATGTTTCATATAGCTCAATGCTTCAGTCCCCACAGGGAATTTCCCAGTCTTGGTGATCAAATACTTGTCCGGAGACTTATATGTGATCATCCAATTTGTTATCATATCCGAAGGAATTATTGAACAAGGGTTGATGGGTAGAGCCTTGTTGTCTTGGAATCTCTCCTTGTCATCCTTGGATATCCTATTCTTATGATAGAATAGATATGTTATCCATTTATTGATGTATGCCAAGTGCGATCCACTTTCATACATAGTGGTGCAAATCAGATAATGGCACATCAATTCTTGATATACTTTGACTAAACCAGGATTTTTCTGGCTGATCTCTGCTAATTCCTAGTTGGAAGGAATGTATTCTTCGTATGGAGCTTCCCCCATTGGCAGCTTGGAAATGAATTGCATCTCATGCAGTGCAAAAACCCATTTCGCCTATTGGGGTTGCAAAAGTCCCTGTCGAGCTGATATACAACTCCATCAAAGCTAAGAACAAGTTGTTCATTGGTATGCCTTGACTTGTGGAGGCTACTGCTTCAAACAGCCCAATGGCTCGTAATTCCTCTTCAAAGTTCTTCATGATCCAAGCACTGAGTTGAAACCAGTTCTTATTGTGAGGGGTCATCCACCCTGGCAGTCTAGGGTTGACCTGGGGATATAGTACTGAGGCTTTCATAAACTTGTTTATGAACATTGGTATCTGCACCGGTTGGATCAGAGCTGAGCCCTCGCTCGGTGCAAATCCAGGCATTAAGCCGGAGAAAGGAACAACACCACCACCGGGAGTACTGGTATGATAGCCCATTTGATCCTCACCTCTCTTGAATATGATTCTCCCTGGTCTTCCATTATTGTTGGGAGTCAGATTCCAGATCATCCGTCTCGGATGAGTAGCATGAACGAAAGAGGAAAGGGGATAATCTCTTGGCATTTCTGGGAGTTATATCGCCCTTTCTCCAAGTTTGAACACCCAAGACTCCTTCTTGGGGTTTGTTTGAGATTTGAAGTCGATAGCATCCCCGAACATGAATACAGGCTTCAGATACTACTGGCCATCCAGTGATGTCAATAGTTCCCCGTTCATCAGAGACAATAACATTCTATCTCCTTGAGCAGCTATTAGTTGATGTCATTCATGGGGATACTGCTTGTCAGTTTGTGGGAACTCGACATGGGATAAATTCTCCAGATAATTTGATCCTAGAATGCCAGCTGGTGAGCCAAACACCTCAGAGAGAGGATGGGCCTCCAAGTTCACTGCAAAAGAAGTTCAATAAAGAAAAATTAAGTTAGTTCAAATATGAACTCTATGCAAATTTAAAACTCTACGCAAATGACTATACATGAGTTTTACGCGTAAAAAGTTCTCTGTAAGGGTTTTTACGCAGTCTAAGTATGAAATTTTTTACGCATACTTTTTCTGTTAAAAGAATAAAGTTTTACGTGTGAAAGATACAGTCTTGCGTATTTTTACGCTTCTGTTCAAAAGTGTAAAATTTTACATGTGAAAAATATATAGTCTTTTGACTTGTGTATTTTTCAATTTTACGCTCGCACGTATAACGTGGGCGTATTTTCATATTTTACGCTCACATATATAACGTGGGCGTATTTTGAGCTTTTACGCTCGCACGTATAGACGTGGGCGTATTTGGTGATTAACATTCTACGCTGACACGTATAGACGTGGGCGTATTTTGCTGCTTCTTCTTTACGCTGGCACGTATAGACGTGGACGTATTTTGTTGACCCTTCTCTACGCTCACACGTATAACGCGGGCATGAGATTTGAGGTTTTTGGTTTGGTTTATCTTCTTCTTCTTCTCCGACGAACCCACATCAAAAATAGATAGGGTCTCTACCTATCATGGCCGGAGCCACAACGGGATTAGTCTTTGGGGTCGCCTCCGATGATGGAACGGTGGTCTCCGCACGTTCAACTGTCGACGAAGCAACAGCGGGCTTCTTGCCCTTCGTACCGACGGTGGTCTTGCTCTTGGGAGCCATTTACTTGAACTGAGATTTCGAAGATGAGAGTAGAAAGGATTGAGAATGAAAGAGATGAGTAAAAGTTCTCCCTCTACCGTTGGGATTCTATTTATAGAAAACTTGAAATTGTTTTAAATTCTCAAAGTGTCTGTTGGGTATCTCGAAGTTTACGCTGATGACTGTTGGGTATCCCAAACTCTACGCGGATGACTGTTGGATATCCCAAATTTTACGCTTCTGTTCAAAGTATTTCGAATCTTAGAAAAATTTGAAAACTTTGAAGGGGGTCTTGTAGAAGCGAAAATAAATTATGATATATTTTTTATCATATTTTATAAAAGGACCAAGTCAAAGAAGTTCAGATTCTACGCAAGAGCCATCCTCAGACTCTACGCAAGTTGCTCTACGCAAGAGCCATCCTCAGACTTTACGCAGAAGACAGGCTCTCTACATCGCATTAAATGCGCGATTGATATTGCTCTGACAGATTGATTTTCTGACAAAGATTTGCACAGAAGCCAAGAAGATTGTTTCACACTAACCAAGGATCATTTATGTAAATAGGCTACTTTACGCTCGAGAAACAACTTCCGTTACGCATGAAAGTTATTTGAGCTTTTTACGCTCAAGGCTATCTTAGCTACTTTTTTTATGTTTACGTAGAGTTTATTTGAGCTAACTATACGCTCAAGGCTATTTCTTAGCCACTTTATGCAGGAAGCTTACTTTGAGCTATTTTACGCTCAGCTTTTCCTGATTATGTGGGAACTTGGCTTGTATACGTGGCTTTTATGCCACATTTTTTGAGGACATGGGAATGTGTTATCCTTGTTTTACTGAATTAATGGGACATGTGTCAACATGCATAGAGGCTAATTTCTGTACGTGGGTGACAGTTGTCCTAGTAGCTTGCGTATAGACTAAATATTGATGCTTTTTACACACAGAAGACAAGCCTATATAAAGACTTCTTTTTTAAGAAAGAGGGACAAGAATTTTGGAGCCCAGATACTTTCAGAGCAAAGTGATTTTCCAGAGCATTTCTCTTCAACTTTTTTTCAAGAACAGAGTGAAGCAAAGCAGGAAAGCATTCGACTGTGCCATCAGTGCTAATTGTGTCGATACCTTTCTGGTGACTTAGTTCTTCCAGTTGTTCTTCTTAACGCAATTCTCTTCATCATCATCGTGTGGTCCAAGGAACAAAGTGATCGTTCTCAGATCAGACTTCCATAGCAATACTTCCCAGAATCTACTTGTACTTTTGTACGCTTTTTTCTATTTTCTTTCAAAAGCCTTTTAAGGACATTTTGTTAAGTGAAACAGGGTCGACTGAGATCCCCTCTCCAGTCACAACATGTCCCAGGAACTCAACCCGATCAAGGAAGAACTCATACTTCAAAAGCTCGCCATAAGGCTTCTCCTTCCTGATAGTCTCTAGAACTACTATCAGATGCTCCTCATGCTCCTCTGGGGTCTTTGAATACACCAGAATATCATCAATGAATACCACTATAACTTGTCCAGATCTTCATCAGGTTCATGAACACCACCAGGGAATTGGTCAACCCAAACGACATCACCATAAACTCAAACTGGCCATACCGAGTCCGAAATGCTGTCTTCGGGATCTCCTCATTCTTCACCTTCACCTGGTGGTAGCCTGACCTCAGATCAATCATGGAAAATACCCTCGCTCCACTCAACTGATCGAAAAGATCTTCAATCCTCGGCAGCGGGTATTGTTCTTGATGGTGAGGTTGTTGAGAGCCCTGTAGTCGATACACATGTCTACTGACCTATCCTTTTTCGGCAAAAAAAGCACCGGAGCACCCCACTATGAACAACTAGATCTTATGAAGCCTTTGTCCTGCAACTCATCCCACTGCTTCTTCAATTCTGCCAGCTCACTGTTTTTAACTCTATAGATGTTCTGAGATATCGGCTCTGCGCCTGGCACCAAATCTATAGAGAACTCAACATCTCTGTCTAGAGGCATCCCTATCAACTCCTCTAGGAAAACATCTATGAACTCAGCTATTAGTGGATGTGGCAATCTCTGCTCCTCTACTAAGGCTCCACAAACAACTCCCTCGCTCTGCTCCGCCTCACCTCTGGCGAACTCGAACTCTGGCCCTCCTGGCGATTTAAACAACACTCTGCCTCCATGACAATCTATACTAGTATGGTGTCTACTCAACCAATCTATTTCGAGTACTATATTGTAACTCGGAAGTGGCATTAGGAGCAAACACACAACCAGCTCCCGGCCTCCCAAGATAACTTTTTGATCCTTACAAACATCACTGACTAGGATGATACCACCCCCAGTCGTGATCTTACAAGCCCTAGACAAAGATTTAGATACAAGATGGGTTCTAATAGTAAAAGATACAGACACAAAACTATGGAAAGCCCCATAATCAAATAAAGCAAGTGCTGGAATGGAAACAAGAAGGACGGAACCTACAATCACATCACCAATTGGCTCGGCCTCTTTAGCTGCCATGGCAAAATCTCATCCTTAATGGACTCCACTGGCCTACTGCTGATGCTGTGCAAACCTCTGTTGTTGAGTCTGTAGAGGCGGTCCTCACTACCGGCCCGATGGTGCTCTAGCTGCTCCTTATTGGTCTAGGGCTCCACCTTGAGCCATACGAGTGGAAGCCATGGGGCAGTCCCTCAGATGATGCTCTGTTGAACCATACAACAGACACTTGCCCAACATCTTCCCGCAGTCACCCCATCCGTGCCCTGGCTTCTTGCAGAAGAGGCAAGTGATAGCCTACTATTCCTGCCTCGGAGCCTGCTGCTGACCTTGTCTCTGATGTTGGTGCACATGTTGGAAAGGCGCACGACCCTGGCCCTGATGCTGCTGGTACTGGAACGGCCTCTGCTGCTGGATATGGGGCCTCTTGGCCGGGCCTGCACTGTTACCCGCTCCAAAAGTATCTCTACCCCTCTTGGAGTTAAGCTCCAAATCATCCTCAGCTGCCAGAGCGCCCGCCAAAATCTTCTCAAAATTCGCATCGCGGTCACTCTTGGTCAATGACTTGACCTCCTTGATCAAGCCCTTGCGAAACTTCCTTGCCTTCGCTGCATCACTCAGCCCCTCCACAAATCTGCCCAGACGACATAACTCCCTAGCGTACTCCTCCACTAACATGCTCCATTGGACAAGGATCTCGAACTGGCTCTCCAAAGCACTAAGAGCCACATCTGGGAAAAATATTTCCTTGAAAAGTTTTTTGAAATCTTCCAAACTCTGTCCTTCAACTGCGGCCCTCGGATCGGTGTGATACCATGTCAAAGAAAGGTCGAACATCTGGCTGCCTGCTGCGTTTATCTGCAAACTATCCTGAATCTATGCCAGCCGGCAGATCACCTTGATGTGCTTAATCCATTCATCCGCATACAGGATACCCTCTGTACCACGAAAATCCTTAGGCCACATCTTCTAGAAGTCGATAATGGTGCCCGACCTCGGATGCTGAACATGTCCTCCATGTGGCTGGACCTAAGCCACTCTCTCCACTACCGTCATCGCCACCTGATGGCCTCATGACGTCCGACTGATGATGCTAAGCATCCATCATCTCTCTGAAAAGCACAAACAGATGTACGGTATCCACTGGTGATGGAGGTGGTGGTGGTGGAGGCTAAAGAACATCCGAAATGACTGGGGTAGTCCTCGAAACAGGTAGAGGAGGACCCCCAAAGGTAGCTGATATCCCCACGTGAGCAGAAGTAAGGAAGAGCAGTCCCAAAGGCATGATGAACCGGACGAGAGGTGGAAAACCTCTCGGTGGCAGCCTTTGGGACAGAACGATAAGATCGGGTCTTCGGCGGCATCCTGAAGACAGATCAAAAGAAGTCAACGAACGATATTATCAAAGAATGACAGTATTATTTCAAAGAAGGCAATTATCAAAAGGATTAAAGATAGCAGAATATTTGATCGAAAATTTTCCTAATTGTGCTTGAGTACACCTTATAACCTGTAACCTATATCCTACTACAGGTTGTAGTAATACTGTAAGTCTGAGTACTACTACAGGACTAAGACAAAACTCAAAACCACACCTGCATGGGCCACCACTAAAAAAGTGTCACGACCCGCACTCGATGAAAGGACACGAGACCGTGGGTACGTCTAGCCTACATCGCAGTATCGACGGTAGAACGCTGTCCTAGGTTACACAACTAGCTATAACACAATATAAATGAACCTGTCAATGATAACTCTCCATACGGAGGACAATCACAGGATAATACAATCTCAATCACAATAACTAAGGTAGAAATAGTAGAACGATAATGAAATAGATAGATGTCAAAGTGCATATAACCAATTAAAAATAAGTCTAAGAGTCAACAACACATCTCAAAGAGTAGATAGTATAATATGACATCTCAGAAATGATAACTAGAAACAAATCAAGGCAAATATCCTAGCTATCTAACTAGGCACTACCGGTGTCTTCTCTAAGCTAGCAGAATCATCCTGGAGATCCGGGTCACAATCGTCACCGACGCCTGCTCCATAATAGGTCGTGCAAAAATCGTTCATATCCTCTGAAAAATATATCCAGTCAGGATTGGAACGAAGTACATAACTCTGAAAGAAGTTCTATTGCATGGTAGGAAATATATAACTCACAATAAAATAATATACATGATATACTGGAATAGAAATACAGAGAAATAGCATCATGAAGATATAGGGAACTGAGTACGTAAATAAGATATAGAACATGTTAACTTGAAATGAACACAAGTGATTTAGAGCACAAGATAGTTATGTGATTGGTTTAGGTTGCACATGATTATTCTAGGTAACTCGATTATACGTGAGAGATATAATCGATATGTACATGATTATACTAAGGAATGTAATCACATAACTACTTTTACTCTCCCGCCCTAATCAATACACATGGATATTATCACGATACATTATGTACATGATTGTTATTTGCACATAAAGCACATAAAGTAAAGCATAATTCGAATACAAGGAGTACACATTGCACATGATAAAATACATGAACATTGAATACCCAATGTACCCGATAAGGGAATAACATCTCTTGACATGATCCATTTAGCATCAATTTGTGTAATAATGTATCAATATCAAGTAAAGTAGTCTAGACCAGGTAATATAGATACTATCATGATAAAAACAATCAGAGATAGGTACTTGCCTGATATCCTGAACAACGACTGAGTATCGATATCCGAATTGGTGTTATAAAGACCTATTGTGAATTTACAGTGTTACAAGGTGTTCTAAAGTAAACAATATATTTAAGTGTATTAATTACATGCTTCTAGGCCTCTTCCAGGTCATAGGAGTCAAACTAGGTCAAACTTGGTTAAATTAGTCAACTCTAGGATTCTGGAACCATACTCTAAGTTTTAGGCTATATTAGTTAAATATGATACTATGGTGTCGATACTATATCCTAGCATGGAATACTAATGTATCTATTTTCCTATTCTCTTATATACCCTATAATGTATCTATATGATACCATTAATTTTCCTCTATTCCCTTACGGCAACTGATACTAATATCATATATAAGACTGATATAAATATGCCTCTCCTACATGCTAACTGATGCAATTAGCTAAGCATACAAAGTCCCTTAACCAACTGATACAAACACCAAGTATCAGGGCCCCTAATTTGAGACTGATACCTACTGTATCAAGTAACTAATACATTAGTGTGTACCAAAGCCTCTCAATTAGTTTAGTTAACTGATCTCCACAAAGCCTTTCCTATGACTGATACCCTATAAATAGAGGACTGATGCAAGGCAACAATACACGAGCCTCCACTCTGTCCACTGATGCACAAAATGGCCTAAACTCCTCATGCCCGAGCCCCCTATTCTCCTAGTCAAGTAGCAGCTATTACTGCTAGCTACTGCTACCTCTAAATCCCCTACATGAGAACTGATACCCTAAATCAACTGACCGATACAAGGTATATCCAAACAAAGGACTGATACATCATCTAATTATAGGATTGATACATCATAGCCAAACAAAGGTCTGATACTCAAGCTAGGCAAGTAGCAATTGCTACTGCAACTGCTAAACCCACCTAATAGTCGACTTGAACCAAAGGTATAGGACTGATACAAATGTTAAATAGAGGGCTGATACAAAAAGAGAAAGGAAAACTGTTACAAAGTATCAATATACTGATACAAGCTATCCAGTAGGACTGACACTATAGCTAGGCAAGTAGGAATTGTTATTGCTACTCAACTCCCACTTGCCCGAGCCACTTCCTACAACCACTGATGCATAAACTCTCTATACTGATACATGATAGCATATCCTATACACTTATGCTAATGCCTCCTAACTATATGGCAGATATAGGTTCAAATAGGACAGGTTCAAATAGGACTGATACGATATAGTATCCTATTAACATATATAGGCTACTCCCTTCTCGAACCCTCACTCCTATTCACCTATGTGACCCATTCATTTCTCTGATACACAGAGGTATAATTGAACCTAAATTGGTCCTCCACTCCCCGTATGCTAACTAATGCAAGTAGCACCCAAGACTGATACCAATGAAGTGAAGCCTGATACAATGGTCTCTCTTGACTGTTACATAGGACTGATACAATAGGGAAACAAGGACTGATGCATAGATCAAGATGCATCAAATGACTGATACAATGTCTTCTAACAGTCCCCTCTACACTAGTATAGGTTATGCATAAGGACTGATACCATGGAACATCTATAGGACTGCTACAAAGTAAAGGGGAAACTGATACAAATATGAGAAGGCGTGACTGATACATATAAAGGTAGGCCTGGACTACTCTCCTATAGGACTGAATCAATAACTAAATATGGGGTTGTTATATATATTCCCGCTATGACTGTCACTTGAAAGCCTACCCAACTGATACAGTGATGCCCATATAACTTGATACACATATGGTCCCCTCTCCCCTTATCAATTGACACACATATATATATATTAACTGCTCAGTCCATAATATCCTAAACAATCCACATGTTCATGTTACACAACAGTCCACAATGTAACAAACAATCCCCAATATACATTTGATATGTTAGAACATATATTACCCTAATATACCACCAATAATCATACTATTGATAACGTACACCAATATAGTTCTAGAACCAAATGTCAAATTTGAATTTAGAGCATTGGGTGCTCTTTTGGCCATTTTGTCAAACACTTGGCGTGCGTATCAGACACGTTGTGACACGTCCGTGATACGAACTCCAAATAGATCCAAACTTGACCCAAAGCACACCAACATATTCTAAAAATGCTATTCTCGGATTTTTCCCCAAATTGGGTCAAATATAAAGGGGAAAGTCTCTAAATTGAAAGGGAAGAGTTAAAACTCCTCACCATTGACAAACCTAATGCATGGGAGTTCCTATTTGATGTATCTATGTCACGACCCACTCCTGAATAATCGGACACGAGTCGAACATGTCCAGTCTTCGTCGATGGACACGACGAAGTAAGCTGTACAATTCTAAGAAAAACTCCAAGATATAAGGTACATAAAATAACACAGATGTTATACACGTTCCTAATATCACCACAATCCATAAATATTTTAAATACAATTAAAGAAATGATAACGCCGGAGACAAATCCGGTAACCTGAATAAAATTTACAATCATGAAACTTGAATACAAAGTACATGACAAATCTCTAAAATGATCTAAGAAGGATCTAACTATAACTCTGAAATAATAAGTCTATCCTGAGGCACAATTCTATCCTGACTTCGGGCTCTGGCCCATAAAGATGGAACAACATCCTCAAGCACACCTGCAACGTATCCTGTCAAGAAGAGAGCAAAGTACAACCCCGACAAGAAGCACTAAACAAAGTAAATTGAAATACATGAATAATGAACTACAATATGAACTATGTTATAAGAACCGGAACATGAAACTGTAGTACATGAATAACGATGAAACTATAGTACCAGATCCAGAACAATGAACTATACTATCAGTGTAAAATGTATTTGAAATAACTATCAGAATATGTGACCGGTTGGGGTAGTACAGGATACAAGAGCACATGAATAATGGTACAGCTTATAGTTCCACGTGCACGATGTGAGACCTAAGCTATTAGTCAATGCCTAGCTAATATAGGATTGGTCACATATCTGTAGTATTTCTCCACCCCAATGTACAAGTAAAGAACACTGAACAATGAACGATGAACAATGAACGATGAACGATGAACAATAAACAATCGTGTGTACAACGTGTCAATATGAGAACATGAAGCAAGACAGAAATACAGAGTAAAGGGTTCGAGTCGGTGTACTTGCCTTGCTCTGTAGATCGGGAATAAAAAAATAATCTCTCTGTCCACTTGAGTTGTTGCAAGTTGGTTAGGTTCTAATTACTGACAAAATAGCTAAAACTAGCTAATAAGCTACTAGCTAACGTCTTTCTTCCAACCATAACCACTAGCTAGTTATTTATCTATAGCCAATTCTTATATACATACAATTTGCGAGAAAATAATATGTTATAGTTTAAATAAATATTATAGTCTAGATAAAAAGATACTGCTATGATATATGCCAATCAACTATTATGCTAGATAGAATATATCTACTAGCAATATCACTAATCCAAAATATAGATAATACTAGCAAGAAGATAATATTATAGGACTTGAAAATAATTAGGTTTGATAAATCAATATGTAGAAAGAATATTTTCTACTGTCAAAATACCATACATATACTGGCATCGTAGCAAAATAGATTTAATAAAGCCATACCAACATAATTTTGTAAATATTATTTATAGCTAAAAAGTATATCTTAGATAAACATTGTATTAATTTCATGGGTAAGATGATCATTTTAAGTTCTCAAGATTAAATAGACTCAAAATTCTATTTGCTAAGTATCCATCCAAATTACTTTTATATAAATACTAGTAAGAAAATAGTTTTTAGCTTACCAAAACTTTATAGCAAAATTCTATAATTTATTAGTTAAACTAGCATTCACTTTGGTAAAATAATTCTAGCAAAATAGTGTTTAGCAATAATGACAATAACAGGAATAATAGTAGTATATTCCCAGCCCATCCAAACAGTTTAGTAGACTCGGCCCAGCCCAAACCATCACATATTTTAAATATCCACAACTCAATATTGAACTCAAATAAAGTATACAGCCCAACACAAGCCCTATTTCCAGTTAACAATTTCAGTATGTTTATGCCACAGTCTGGACACATGTGCAACTCAAAGCCTTAGCCACATATACCACCATTGTCCCCAGCTCATGTAACCCAACCCAGCACTAATACACAAACTGAAACTCTACTTGTACCAACCCAGAACCTACATTAATACCCCAAACTAAAAGTAGAAATAGAATATAAAGGTCTCCAAAATATACAACTCAAAACTCTACTCACAGTCTAGCATATATATAGAGCTCAACCTAGCCAACATAGTTCATTTTAATGGCTATTTCTCCAGGAAAAGTGTTTGAATCTAAACACTCCCTGCCAATCCCTTTGCCAACATTCCCATTAAGTGACCCTGTACTAAAGTATTTCCAAACCATTCAATTTCAATACCTGCAGGATTAATACTCACTGGAAACAAATGCAACGCAGCCCGTACTCCTCGCCAATCCCTTTCTTGCGTTTACAGGACACTACCCGAGACGATCACAACCTCTCCAACCATAGACGCACGTCCTCGACACCTCCCAGGACACGAACAAGACACGGCACTGGAATCATCACTCCAACAGGACTCGATCTATCTAGGAAAACCTCTATTAAAACTCAACAATTAATACTAAAAACCGTGCCAGAGGAGAATTGAGTAGTACCTAGAAGAGATAGGTTCCAACTGATCGACTGGACTAGGGAAATCTGTGTCCGACACGTCTTCTATGTTCTCTGATACGAACAGGCTTGATTCAATCATTTAAACAAACGACTTGTGAGCATTATCTCAGAAGTATCTATGATGACTTCCCGAACATAGCTCGACACAAAATTCTCAGAAACTTTAAGAAGATTCGACAAGAAAAATCAAGAATCACTCATAATTTGGAAAATGTTATGAATTGAACTTCAAAATTGCAACTGATCACCAGATCTGAACAAAAATCCTACAACAGAGTTCGATTTGATCTCGATCGATCGAAAAGTTCAAAATAATAACTTAGGAGAATTCTTGATCGAACATTTGAATTTTGAACTTGAACAGATTGGAAATCAAGAAGCGAAGGACTCACCGATCTGAAATGGAAATGATCGAGCCCCCAGGAAGAAAACGCTGAAGTACGGAGGATCGGTCGCCGACGCGTCTTCGTCAAGCTCATTATCGCCGATCGTTGCTTGTTGATCTAATTTGAGATGGCACCACTGTCACTCGCCGAGAGTCGCTGATGGAAGAATCGTCAGAGGAAGATGGACTCGCCGGAGAAAGGGAATAGCCGGGGAAGGCTCGAGCGCAGTCGGATGCCACAGAGGAAGGGACTCACGCAGCCATGAGTTGCCGTCATCGTTGCTCAGTGTGGTGGTGTCCGCCCAACCATGGCCGATCGTTGGAAGCTCAGATTAGGGTTAGGCTTGGTGGAAGAGGTGAAGAAGTATGAAGGGGTCGAGAGCAGAGTTACCATGAGAAGAGAAGGAATAAGTTTTTTTGAGAGAGAGAGAAACTTGTCATAAATAGAATTTTCGAAAAATTTCAACAGAAGCATAAAAGTTTATTAAAATTGCAAAAAAGACACGAAGTTTGATAAAAATACAGATTGAGCACCGTCACGTCCAATTTTTGGGCGTGAAAAATTATCATTCTGATCCCCCTCCATAATCCCGACTTAGTTTGGAAAAAAAAATAATAATAATAATAAAAAAGGGCGCCCAAAAAAGGGGCGCCAAATTTTCATTTCTTAATTAAAAAAAAAAAAAGCAGCCCAAAAATGGGGCGCTCTTTCTTCTGAGCGGAGTGCGCGCACCAAAATGGCGTGGTTTGTTTGTTTTTTTTTTTTTTTATTACCTTTTCTTTCTTTTGTTTGTTTCTTTCTTATTGCCTTTGCTCTTTAAATTCGGCGCCCCTAAATGGGGCGCCCTTTTTTTAAAAAAAAAAAGTCGGCGCCCTAAATTGGGGCGCACATTCTTTTTTTAATTTATTTTTAATTTGCCGGGGATTAAGACCAGGTGATAACGGGGGTTTATTTTTTACGACCTAAAGTAGGGCGTGAAAAATTTTCACGCCCTATTTTTAGGCGTGACGATGCTATCCTCGAAAATTTCCCAAACTTAGTGCCATTTGTGCAATTTTTAATAACTTTTATGCTTCTCGTAAAATTTTTCGTAGAATTTTAGGATATGTAAGGTATTTACATAAAATCCCTTAAACAATTATCATTTTACAGAAAGGAACAAAAAGTTGTTAGAATGTTTGTTACAGGTTGGTTACAAGGTTGTTACAAATGGAGGAAAACTTAATTTGTAACCAAAATTTGGGCTAATTATAAGGGCACAGCCTTTTTTACTCGGGGCTAGCCAGGATTAGGGCTAGCCAGGTTGGGAGGAACTTTTACTAGGGCTATCCAAATATTCCACTCAGGGGGCTGTCCAAAGCCCACAGCCCCCCAAACCCAAAAAACCACTCTCATTTCTAAATTTTACTCTCTCTCTTCACAAACCCTAGTTTTCTTCTTCTTCTATCCATCTTCTTCTTCTCCACCATTTCCATTCTAACATCTTCATCAAAACCCTAATTTTTTTTCTCATCATCATCATCATCATCTTCTTCTCCACCATTTCCATCATCACCATCTCCATCAAAACCTTAGTTTCCTTATCTTTCCCAATTTCGATGGCACCCAAAAAATTAAATAAACCCTAAAATGTATGAAAATAAAGGTTAAATACTTCTTTCCTCACAAAGGATGCATGGAAATAAATCATAAAATGCATATTTCACTCTATTATCAAGATTGAAATAAACCCTAATATATTTTTTTCATTCGAAAATGTCGACTTTAGGACTGCCAGAAATTGTGGCAGTCCTGAAAGGAACTTGTTGTACAGCAAGTATCTTTCAGGACTGCCTCAATTTCTGGCAGTCCTCAATATGTCTAGGACTGCCAGAAATTGTGGCAGTCCTGTTGTAGAGCGTCCATTTCAGGACTGCCACAATTTCTGGCAGTCCTCATTACTTCTAGGACTGCCAGCAATTGTGGCAGTCCTGTTGTACATCGAATCTATTTCAAGACTGCCACAATTCCTGGCAGTACTCATTCTTCTTGGACTGCCAGCAATTGTGGCAGTCATGTTGTACATCAAGTCTATTTCAAGACTGCCATAATTTCTGGCAGTCCTCAATACTTCTAGGACTGTCAGAAATTGTGGCAGTACTGATATGAACCCAATTATTCTACAACTAGGATTTCTTCCATAGTTTTATTCTACAACTAGAATTTCATGCATAATTCTTCTATTAATAAAAAATTTGGTTAATAGACTAATAGATTAATAGATTTGATAGATTTGATAACCCAATTTCTTCTACAACTAGGGTTTCATCCATAATGTCCAAACAAGAAGAAGAAAAATAAAGTAGGGTTTGGAGAAAGAGATCTGAGAAATTAGAAGAGATCTGAGAAATTAGAAGAGAGCAAAAAATTAAAATAAACTAGGTTTGCAAAAATGATGTTCTTGTTTTTTTTTTCTTCTTCTTCTTGTTCTTCTTCTTCTTCTTGTGAGGAATGGAGAGTGAGAAAGAAAAGAAAAAAAAATATAAGAGTTAACTTTTATACCTACCACTTGGATAGCCCTGAGTAATTTTTTCAGTGGCAAACTTGTAAATAATGTAAAACAGTCACTTGGCTAGCCCCGAGTAAAAAAGGCTATGCCCTTATAACTAATTGCTCTCTTGAGCTAAATAACCAATCGAATTTATTAAGAAAAATAAGAAAATTGATTAAAGGACTATTAAGTCATTAAAATTTTAATAGCTGCCAAAATGATTCAAATAGTTTGAAGCAACATCATGATGCTAACAAAATTAATATTTCATAAAACAAACCATAGATAAATATGTCTAAAATTCTAAAATACCAGAAAAATACAAAAAATTAATATTTCAGGGAAGGTGGGGTTACAATCTATACTATTTAATGCAAATTAGAGGGTTTAGAATGCATATACCTATTGGGAGATGGATTTCCAATGAAAAAGCTCCAAGATCTAGAAGTACTCAAGCTCCAAGTGCTCCAACCTTCAAAGCTTTGCTTCTAGAGCCTTCTACTCTCCATGGGGGAAGAGATTGGAACGAATTTGGGCTGATTTGAGTGAGTTTTAATGGTAGGAATAATTTGGAGAAGAACTTTCCAAATTAGGGTTAGGCTTTCAAATGGAAAGCAGAAGAAGAACTTATTCTTCTTATAGGCAAGGGGGAGTGTGTTGGCCGGCCATATAGGGCTTGGTTAGGGTTTTGGGTCAATATGAAATATCCATGAAGTCCTTTCATTGTGTCTTGACAAGTTTAAAGAAATAGCTTTCTTTCTAATTAGGTGTTTAATCTAATCTTCTAATTAAACTTGCTATTCTAACTAAAGACTAACTAAACTTATTAAAATAGGTTTGAGGATTGTCTAATCTCACTAATTAGGTCCACTATGGTCATGACTAATCATCTAGTCCATCTAATTAAAATAGCACTATGGTTAACATATAATACATCACTAGTACAATTAATTAATCAAAAATGATATAAATGTTCATGAAACATAAAAAGTCTAAAATACCCCTATTGCTAGAATGTGGTAGTGACACCTCCTGACTCTTACTATCTGAAATGTTGCCCACAACATGGGTTAGTACATAATAAGTACTTGTGAGCGGTCGTAACCGAGCTCACATAAACCTACACTAAATCAACATGTGAAGCTAGCTTCTATTATTAGTGATCTTTCTACATGTGTAGGTTCTTTTTAAGCAATTCATAACAAGAAACATAGACATCTAAAACTACCACTTATTCAAATCTTATCCATGGTCAATGATCCATCCGTGCACAAGATAAGGATTAACATAATTTGCATATATAAAAAAACACGTTCCGTCTCTGCATTCATGTTAGGCTTGCAATAATTATAAAAATATGCATGCGCCCTAACTACATTTTGGTCCATGGGGAAATTCCCATGATTAGTAACTAGGACGTACAAGCTCATCTCACTAATAGACTAACACACCCTAATCGTGAGAACTTCAAGCTTCATGGTTTCACGTTCCCTCCTATGTCGAGCGATTCCCAGTGTCCCAGGAATTAGTCGAAAGATTATTACCTTGTGCAGAAGTTGTCTAGACCAATAAGAACGCAGCTATCAAATAAACTACTATGCATAGTATAGCAACATGTAAACATTTTCATCTTCTTCTTTTCTTATCTACATGGTCATGTCGTATTTTCCATACAACGCTATCCTTTTTGGCAATTCATAAGGGACATGTAACCATTCATATTGAAACAAGTAAGCAACAGTTCTTAAAATTAATATATGATTCATTCATGTATCCTCGCTTATCTTTTGTTATTGTGGTATCGCTGATCATCGGGATGCAACAAAAGAGTGGACTAGAGATGTTTTTATTAAGCATGAAGAAAATTGTAGTCCGATCAAAGTAACTCACCAAGATTGAATCTTACCTGAAAGAATGAGGGACTTTACGCATCGATCACATCTCGCCTACAAGTCGTATATTGGCACCAATATTTGATTAGCATACTTTGATCTCTTTCTCTCAATATTCGAAATGAATGTGAAATGTAATGAATGTGAAATGTAATGAAAGCGAACAAGGAAAACCAATCATCGAAAACCAACACGAAAACACATTCATCAAAATCAAGCAGAGAAAAACATCCAACGAAAACTCTTGGACTCATTTCAATAGAAGTTGATCCATCAGTAAGAAAGGTTCATTGTATTTGTCCGTGATCAATTGATACCGGCAAAGGTTTTCCCAAGACTTAGTCATGGCTGAGTCAACAAGATGTAGGTATTACATAGTGAGTCGCAAGGAGCGGGGTACTACATAATTATCCACCAAAAAAGAGTTTTGTCCTCAAAACTTAAAAATAAACTCACCTCCATTGAGGTCTTGATCATGTTCAATAATCAACAGGTTGTAAACTCGGGGCCTGCATGCGCAATTGCTCGTTGTACGGATTATCTTCGAATTGGCGGTGGATGTTGATTCTGTCCATGCTCCACATTATCGTTACAGTTCTGTGGCAGAACTCTCTCATTCTAACAATTCATAACATGACGATTCTTTTGAACATAGTTTAAACACTCTCCATTAGCAAAACGACAATTCTCTTTTGTGTGTCACCGTCGACCGCAGAAGGTACACTCCATTCCAGTACGCTGATCTCCATCTGCCTTTCTTTCCCACTATGGTGTTTCTTGTTATGATTTTACGATTAGCTAGCGGTTTCTATGTGGCACTTTGTTGACTGAATTCTTCTATTTGTACCGCCGCCTTAAAGGCCTTGGTATAAGATTCACATTTTCTGTTTAAGACATCTCGGTGTTTGTCGTCATTCAGACCCTTAATGAATAGATTCATTCGAGCCTTCTCATTCGGAATTATTGAGCCAGCAAACCTTGCCAATTTAGAGAATTCTGACTCGTAGTCTTCCATGGACATGCTCCCTTGCTTCAATCCCATAAAATCATCCTCCTTTTTCAGATAGGCTGCAGGAGGAAGATATTGTTCCAAAAAGACATGCTTAAACATTGTCCAAGTAATCTTTTCATCTCTAGCCTTGGCACGCAGTTATGGATTCTTAGCTTTCTACCAGTCGTCTGCTCGCAATCTTAGTTGTAGGGTGGCACAGGCCACCTTCTTACTGCTAGGAACTCCAATGAATGAGAACCGACGCTCCATCTTCTTAATCTAGTCTATCACCTTATCTGGTGACGTCCTACCCTGGAATATGGAAGTTTTGCACTTAGGAAATATGATGGATCAAATGATGATTTCTTATGAGCCTGTTGTGATTCGTCGGCATTCACGGACTGAATCTCGGGGGTTCTTATCGGGGCGGTCGTTGCTGTGGTATCTTTATCGGCCGCAAGCAAAGATACTATACGGGTTAAGGCATCCAGCTGACTGTGTTGGGCCATACTTCGAGCCTCAACTTGTTGCTGCTGAGCCTCCATCGGCTTCTTTTGTCTCTCCATGAGAACTATTATTCTCTCGATCAGGTCGGTCGAACCGGATGCTTGGGTAGCATCTTGATTACCTCCCCTTGCCATTACTCTATAAATGTGTGTAACTTTTTGTTAGTCTCATAAAATATTATGGACTTACTGTATGGGACATTGGTTTTCATAAATCAAAATCAGAACCATTGAAAATCATCAAAATACTTATATACTTTTTGAAAATGATATTTGAAAGAGGCCAAGGACGTAAAGCCTTGCTCTAATATCAATATGTCAAGCCCCGTCCCACAGGATCGTTCGTCTTCACTTTGATCTTTGTGGAATCAATCGTCCTTGCATGGGTGTGATGCCGTGAAAGCCTATGTTGCACTTGCATAACGCCAAATCTTCCACAATAGCAACTTTTCTAAACAAACAACAACACAAGCAGAAATTTAAATACAAAAAACCAAATATGGACACAGAAATAGGAACAAAATGACTTCTTTTATTTATAACTTGATAGGAATACAAAGTACATTGCTTGATACTAAAAATGCCATAACTGGCTTACATCTTTTCTTTCAAAATTTGTTGAAAATAGCCACAATATCCATACATTATATCCCTTTACTAATCAATATAAAGACACCTTCAAAAAATGAAAACTACTAGACTTGAAATGCAAAGCTTCGAGACGATCAAGCTGTGCTCCATTGATTAGACAAGCTTCTAGCACCTCAGAATATCCTCTTGACTTTTGCTATCTGAAATGTTGCCCATAACGTGGGTCAGTACACAATAAGTGCCAGTTAGCGGCCGCGGCCGAGCTCACATAAATCTATACTAAATCAACATGTGAAGCTAGCCTCTATTATTAGTGATCCTTTTACTTGTCTAGTTTTTTTAAGCAATTCATAATAAGAAACATAAACATGTAAAACTATCACTTATAATTCAAATCTAACCCACGATCGGAGATCCATTCCTGCACAAGACAAGGATTAGCACAATTTGCATATATAAATAAAACTTACATTCTGTCTCTGCATTCATGTTAGGCTTGCAATAATCATAAAACTATGCATGCATCCTAGATACATGTTTCCATGGAGAAATTTCCATGGTTAGCATTTGGGACGTACAAGTCCATCTCACTAATAGACTAACACCCCCTGATTGTGAGGACTTATAGCCTTAGGGTGTCATGTTCCCTCCTAGGCCGAGTGATTCTCAGTGCCCCATGTATTGGTCGAGAGATTACTATCTTGTGCAAAAGTTGTCCAGACCAATGCGAATGCAGCTATCAGATAAACTACTATGCACTAGTCTAGTAATATGTAAACATTTCCATTTTCTTTTCTTTTCTACACAGTTATGCCGTGTTTTCCATACAAAGCTATCCTTTTTGACATTTCACAAGGGACATAGAACCATTCATATTGAAGCAAGTAAATTCTTATAATTAATATATGATTCATTCATCCATTTATCTTCTCTTATCTTTTGTTATTGTGGTATCGCTGATCACTGTGACACAACAAAAGAGTGGACTAGAGATCTTTTATTAAGCGTGGAGATAATGGTAGTCAGGTCAAAGCAACTCACCAAGATTGAATCTTATTTGAGAGAATGAGGGACTTCACGCACCGATCACATCTCGTCTATACGTCATACATTGGCACCAACATTTGATTAGTGTACTTTGATCTCATGATTCGGAATGAATACAAAATACGATGAAAACGAACAGTGAAAACCAATCATCAAAAACCAACACAAAAACACATTCATCAAAATCAAGCAGCGAAAAACATCCAATGAAGACTCTTGGACTCATTTCAATAGAAGCCGATCCATTAGTTGGAAAGGTCCATTACATTTCATCCATGATTAATCGATACTGGCAAAGGTTTTTCCAAGTCTCAATCAAGGTCGAGTCAACAAGCACTAGGTATTACATAGTGAACCGCGAGGAGCGGGGCACTACACATACCTAGTGCACCAAGTTACTACGGTTTACCTGATTGGGTAGCTCACAACAGCGACTGTCCTCTCCATTCCTATGAACTACATATCAAGTACTATGTCAACAAATACAATATATAATTATGACTGAAATAGAAACATATATAATGCATATATATACCAAAATATAATGAGCGTGAAAAATACTGTAAAATAATTTGGCAAGATATATTTGGTTGGTATTCGTCCAAGCATGCTGAATTCGAGACCCGAGTATAGCCAAAATATCCACGAACTAACGATCTATGATCCACGTAAACATCTACCAAGCCCAACTCTCATGATGGCTTTGGTTCTGCATCAATCAGAGACGAAGAAAATAAGTAGTGAATTAGTGAATACTAGGGATAGAAGGTCATAAGAAGGTCATGTTACAGTTTCAAACAAGTAAAAACATAAAATTGTCCAAAGCCACACCATAACACGGTGAAATGGTTATCATACAAAAATAGTCTGTTATAATAATGTCAAATCCTTGTGAGTTTATTGTAGAATAATTCAGCCAAATTCTATAGAAGAAAAGTTTACGTAAACTGCAAGAAAAACTACCAATATAAGGCAATGCACAGTATTTGGAGATATCTCAACAGTTGAAACTTAATGAACACTATATAAATCTGTTGAGAATCAATAAGGGACTTTTAGTCCCACATCGGAATATGTAGTATGTAGAGGAGCTAGACTCCCTATATATAGTGAAGTAGTCCATCAATAAAATTATCCAACTATTATTTTCTACATGGTATCAGAGCCATAAATCTCTCTCTCTCTCTCTCCACAAAACAAAAAAAAAAAATTCCCCGCCCCAGCCGCCGACCCTACGCTACCCCCCTTCCCACCGGCTCCCACCCTCCCGAACCCCCCCTCCCGCCGAACCCCCTCCTCCCGCCGAACCCCCCTTCCCACCGGCTCCCCCCTTCCCACCGGACCCCCCTGAACACATCCGCCCCCCTGCCAGCCTCTCCCGGCCCTATTGAAGCCTCATCCGCCCCCTCCCCTGCCAGCCCCTCCCGACCCCCCACCTGACCCCCCCCCACGACCAGAACCTCCCACCCCGACCCCCCTTCAGAATCCCCCTAGACCCCCCCCCCCCCCCCCCCCCCGACCCCTTCAAACCCTAACCCTAGTTTTTTTTTGCCATGGACACCCTAACCCTAGACCTAGCAGCCCCATCAAACCCTAACCCTAGCTTTTAACAAAAAAAAGAAAAAAGAAAAAACGACGTATTTCGAATAGAGACGGTTGTCAAATCTTTATTTGCACCAACTCTGTTCCGTGCTTACGCCGTTTGGAACTAACAAATGCTTTATTTGTTATTCCTTCTTCACATCGGGATCTTTGCAGAGACTGGTCATGTCTTCTCTGGTGTCCTGATGTGTTCACTTTACATGCGCGCGCCGGTGCTAGCCAAGTTAGTAGCGCATTAGTAAAGTATCTGGCATTGAAGAAGACGACGTCGACGACGAAGACGACGAAGACGACGACGTTGGGTCAGTTGCCGACTCCGATGACGACGAAAAAGACGACGAACTGAGTTCACAGTTGAAAATGCCATGGATTCGATCAGTGGCAAACTGACGACCGATGAGATGAAGGCCTTGGTTGATGATATCTTATCCAAGAGATTAACCGAGGTAACCCCACGTGTGATCCATACTGATGTGGATCCGTCGCCTTACAAAATGGAGAAGCTGGAGAAACTGGAGACGAAGTTGGAAGGAACTTCCAACTACTTGAAGTGGTCGTGGCAGGCGATGCGGACACTGAAGGGACGTGGCTTGGTTGGCTATGTCACTGGCCAAGCCAAGGCGCCTGCCGATCACTCCACCAAGGAGTTTGCTGTATGGAAGATTGTCAACAACGTCGTGGCTGGATGGTTGACTGCCTCTTTAACCGACCAGGTGTCGGGCAATGTCGAGGCTATGGAGGCTGCAACTGATATATGGCAGACTCTCAAAGATATGTACTCCGGCTCCGGCAACCCTATGCGAGTCTTTCAACTACAAGATGAACATGATAGGGTGGCCCAAGACGACTGTACCATCTCTGAGTACGCGACCCTTTTGAAGAAGTATTGGTCTAATCTGGATCATTATGATCCTCTTGGGATGGAAGATGCACAAGTCGAACCAGCCTTCGCAAAGTACTTTCAGACGTTCCTGGCTTATATTTCCCGGCAGCATATGATAAAATTCCTGAAGGAACTACACCCTGTATTTGAGCAGCGACGGAATATACTCCTTTCCCAACCCACGCTCCCGACCTTGGAAGAAGCTATAGCTGTGATGACACAAGAAGAAGCTCGACTGAAGTTGATGCCCAACAAGGGCTCCTCCCAGGGGGAGCCAGCCGCGGTTGAAAAGTCTGCCCTTGCTGTCTTCAATCAACCTCCATCTATGGGTGGTGTTTGTCACAATTGTGGTGACTCCGGACATTACATCCGATTTTGTCCAAAACCCTTGCGCAATCAGTCTACTGATCGAGGACGGAGTCGTGGAGGCCGACATGGTGGTAGAGGAGGATATGCTGGTCGACGGGACGGCCACAAAGCAAATCTGGCGGAAGAAGGGGGAGAGCATCACCTGGCTGAAACAACCCCGCTTGAGTGAAAGTTTCTTGAGAAGTTGCGTGGCACGAAGCTGGGTTCGGCCGACAGTCCGGGGGCGTCTTCAACCTCGGGAGATCACTTCACTTGCTTTGCCCAAACCAGCACCGATGATTCTGCACGTGCTCTTGCATCTATCCATCAGCCAGGATGGATTATGGACTCTGGGACATCTCGCCATGTCACGGGGTCCCGTGGTGCGTTTCGGAAATATACTCCCCTACCATTGCCGGAGAGTATTCAGACCGCTGATGGTACATCCAGCCTTGTAATGGGTAAAGGCATTGTCGCATGCACCCCTTCCATCACTCTGACCAATGTCCTTCATGCTCCATCTTTTTCTGTCAATCTTCTATCCATTAGTGCCATTATACTTGATCTTAACTGTACTGTTTCCTTTGACATTCCTCAGGTGACTTTTCAGGAGAAAGGGACAGGACGACGACTTGGGACTGGCACATGGCATAAGGGGCTGTGGTATTTAGACAGGACTGGACTGGACAAAGCATTGGCATCCTTGGTAGCAGCCGTACCACCAGAAGCTTCCTGTCTCAGTGTTGAAGCCGACTTGCTACACCACCACCAGCGTGTCGGTCATTCCTCTTTTCCGGTTATTGGTCGAATGTATCCGTCCTTATATCAAAGGACTAATAAAGAGAAGTTATTTTGTAATGCTTGTGCTTTGGGAAAACATACCAGAAGCTCGTATGTGAGCACAGGGAATAGGAGTTCAGCTGCTTTTGACATGATACATTCAGACGTATGGGGCCCTTGTCCTACAACCGGGATTAACGGCTTTCGATGGTTCGTCACCTTTATTGATTGTTATACCCGTGTGACATGGGTCTACCTTCTGAAAAATAAAAGTGACGTCCTTGAGGCCTTTCAGGACTTTCATCGACGAGTGGAAACACAATATGGCGCTAAAATTAAGTGTTTTCGATCCGACAATGGGACGGAGTATACGAATAAGCGGGTTGCTGAGTATTTTTCAACTCATGGAATACTTCATCAAACTTCATGTGCTTATACTCCGGCTCAAAATGGTGTGGCGGAACGAAAGAACAGACACTTGCTGGAAGTTGCACGGACGATGATGCTGGCTATGAATGTCCCAAAGCACTTATGGGGGCAGGCTATATTGACGGCCTCTTATCTCATCAACAGGATGCCATCTCAGGTATTGAACTGGAAGACACCATTAGAGATGCTTACTGGAGCTAATACATACACTGTTCCACCAAAAGTTTTTGGATGTGTATACTTTGTCCAGGATAATCGGCCAGGCGTTGGCAAACTGGATCCTCGGGCAGTTAAATGTGTCTTTGTCGGTTACACGGCAACTCAGAAGGGTTATGCCTGTTGGAGTCCAGTCGAGCGGAAGATGTTTGTCAGCATGGACGTTACTTTCAGAGAACTCGAACCATACTATGGTTCGGATGAAGGTTCCGCATTTGGTGACACACATAACACAGATGGTGTTCGATGTGAGGGGGAGATAATAAGCCCAAATGTGATCGTCGGATCGGTTCCGTGTCCGGTTGTAGAAAACTGGACGAAAAGGGGAGAGCACAGTGACTCAGATACAGAAAATGAAGAAGAAGATCCATATGTTACGCAGGGAGAGCTGCAAACAAGGGAAAAGGAGCTCCAAGTCTACAAAAGAAGACAACAGAAGTCCAGTACTGTACCTATGCCATGCCCTGTGCCTACTGTACCAAGTCCCTTGTCTACTCCTGCTCCAACTCCTGAAGATGTTGCCCCCGTACTGAATCACTCGGATTCTGATGCGGATCTCTCCGACTCGGATGGTACGATCTCTCCACCACCTATTGCTCCCTTAAGGAGATCTTCTCGCATCAATGCGGGTAAGGCTCCTGCTCGTTTTGATGATTACGAACATGACATTGCCAACTTCTTGTCTTATTCTAACATTTCTTCGAATTATCGAGCCTTCATTGCATCGTTAGACTCTACTTCGTTGCCCAAGTGTTGGCAGGAAGCAAAGAAAGATTCAAGGTGGAAAGCTGCAATGATAGAAGAACTTGGAGCACTGGAGAAAAATAAGACATGGGAGCTGGTTCCATTACCCAAAGGAAAGAAAGCTGTGGGATACAAATGGGTGTACACAGTGAAAGAGACGCCAGAAGAAAAAGTAGAGCGGTACAAGGCGAGGTTGGTTGTAAAAGGATTCACACAGTCATATGGAATAGACTATGATGAGACTTTTGCCCCAGTAGCAAAAATGAGCACCGTAAGAACTCTGGTCTCTATTGCAGCGAACTATGGGTAGAAACTGTACCAGTTGGATGTGAAGAATGCCTTTCTTTATGGGGACCTACAAGAAGAACTATACATGGAGCTCCCGCCTGGGTGCTATGCGACGGAATCAAACGGAGGGACGTCGCAAGGAAAGGTGTGTAAACTGAAGAAGTCACTATACGGGCTCAAGCAATCCCCTCGAGCCTGGTTTGACAGATTCAGAAAGGCTGTTACAGGCATGGGATACCGTCAAACAAATGCAGATCATACGGTCTTCCTTCAGCATGCAAGAGGCCACATCACTATACTTGCTGTATATGTGGATGATATAGTGATCACAGGTGATGATGAAGTCGAGATCACTAAACTGAAGTCAAAACTCGCGAAGGAGTTTGAAGTGAAAGATTTAGGAGCGATGAGGTACTTTCTAGGTATCGAGGTGTGTGAAGGCGAACAAGGAATTGTTCTCTCACAGAGAAAATACACACTAGATCTGCTGAAGGAGACAGGGATGCTGGGATGCAAAGCGGCGGTCACTCCAATTGACCAGAAGTGCAAGTTGGGAGCAGAAGCAGGAGAGCCCGTTAATCGTGAAAGATATCAACGACTTGTAGGGAGATTGATTTATCTGGGACACACTCGTCCTGATATCTCATTTGCGGTGAGTGTAGTGAGTCGCTACATGCATGATCCAAGAAAGGGTCATATGGAAGCAGTATTTCAGATCTTGAGGTATCTGAAAGGAACGCCGGGAAAGGGGCTATGGTTCAAGAAGAATGGACGCATAGAAGTTGAGGGATACTGTGATGCAGACTGGACGAGCTGCATAGACGACAGAAGGTCTACCACGGGATACTGTATTTTTGTAGGAGAAAATCTGGTCTCATGGAGAAGCAAGAAACAGTCTGTGGTAGCACGGTCGACAGCTGAAGCAGAATACAAAGCAATGGCTCTGGGAGTGTCAGAGTTGCTATGGGTGAAAGCATTGCTGACAGAGTTGAAGCTGGGTAAGGGAGCACCATTGCGTCTTCTGAGCGATAGTCAAGCTGCAATAAGTATAGCTAACAATCCAGTTCAGCACGACAGAACGAAGCACATCGAGATTGATCGATTCTTCATCAAGGAGAAGCTGGAACAAAGGATACTGAAGATTGACCATGTCCGCTCAGAAGAACAAGTTGCAGACTGTCTGACTAAGGGTCTTAGTTCATTAAGTCTGTCGAAGCTATGTAACAAGATGGGGATGATCAATATCTATCGCCCATCTTGAGGGGGAGTGTTGAGAATCAATAAGGGACTTTTAGTCCCACATCGGAATATGTAGTATGTAGAGGAGCTAGACTCCCTATATATAGTGAAGTAGTCCATCAATAAAATTATCCAACTATTATTTTCTACAAAATCTTATATTATGATTATAAAAATAGTCATACAACCAAATAGTCTGTCTTCAGTAAGAAAAAATTGCACAACTTGTAAGAGGTGCAATCCTAGGGTCACTTGGAAGTCCTACTCTACTTTGGAATGACTTGGATGGACCAGAAAACACCATAAATAAATTATAAAACCTATATATTATAGACTATTTTTATCAGATAAATATATCTATATTACGAAACAGAAGCTAAAGACGCTGTCTTTTAGTAAAGTATGAGACCATCCGTTTGTGTACGTTCTCCGGGGCATCAATTTTGCACTATAACTAACCTGCACCACCAACTTTTTACAGATTGTTCCAATTTTCCACCTCACCTACAAATTGGCTTTAAAAATGAAGAGAATTTCCCACATAAAAGTAGTAGTTTTTGTAGAGAAAAAGGATAGAAACTTATTGGGCATCTAATTAAAAATTCAAGCATTGTAGTGAAAACGTTTCTAACTAAAAAGCTTATTGGAGAACTTTTACAGTTTAGTTTGACAAAAACTGAATTGAGCTCTAGATAGAAGCTTACCAAAACTGCATCGTTCGAGAAGTCAAGTATCCAGAAACCAAACATACACAATTGTAGCTTTCCACTGTGTGCCATGATACACATTGAATTTATGTAAGAGATTCAAATTAAAAGTTAGGCTATATGTTCGGCTACATTAGGAAAATGAGAGAAAGAAAGGAAGGAAGAAAGAAGGATAAGAAACAAAATTGTTCAACCAGAAAAAAAAAATCAGCAGTTAGATATATAGTTTCTTTGTACTGCCTTAAGGTATTGAATCTAACCGAGTACAAACCAGACTATAAGAATCAAACCGGGTTCAAACTGAGTTCAATCCAAACAATGGACAACTTCAAGTACTAAAATCAAACGAGTACACAAACCAAACTACAAGAATCTAATCTGAAGCATGCCTGTCCACTCAAAACAATTCTAACATGATAAATATAATATTTTCACATCAATACCATAAATAGTTGAAACTATGGGCAACTTACTAAATCATCTATTTAAGTTTCCTACCTTTCCTTCAATAAACTAAAACAAAAACAAACCCAAAAAAAGGGAAGAAAAAATAGGTTACTTAATTATACCTCAAAAGAAAAGCAGGTTGCAGGTTCTATATGACACCACCAGGTATCTGAAACTGGTTACAAAAAAAGAAAATAGTTTACAAAAAAATAAAAAAGTTTCCAGATGACACCAGGTATTGGACACCAAACTGTAAAATTTACTATCTGATACTCAAACAGGACCAAACACATATATACCTCTTCTACGAAATGGAACCTTGCAAACAGGGTAATTCGATACCGATTTCATCGATTTCATTATGCGCAAGCTAAATCATTACAAAAATAGGTTACAGAATTATAACTAACCAATTATTCCATAAGTTATTTTTCGGAGATTGTCTTAGCAGTTAATAGACAGTAAAAAACAAAGAATAATATCAGCAAGTTAACAAGGCTTTAGAAAGTTTGATGATGTAATAAGTGACATAACATGGCCAACAAATCAACGTCAATCTAATTAAATAATTGAGGTAGTAAGAAAAATAACAAAGCTTTAATTTATCACGTGGAACAATCCAAAAATTAGTGGATCTGCTATTCTTACACATCCTCCTAACAAAAAACTTTAGTACATCATGAAGACTACTTTTAAATTAACAATGTTGGAAATAAGCTGCCTGATCTTTCCACATACCCAACTTTTACTTGTTTCACCATATATGTTATGAGAAGTATATGCATAAAGTTTCTTATTTCAGATTGTGGTCAGAGAAGTATATGCATAAATTTTCTTAATTTATCTCCTGGGTGAATTCTAGCTCCAATCCCAAGCTGTTGTGCACAGGTTTAGATAGGGATAATTTCCTCACAGGGGCTCTATGTTATGCTGCGATAGAGATAAATATAGAGAGCATATATGTTTTCATTTGCTGCCACATACAAATAGGTTCAGGTAGAAAATTCCAACTCCAATCCAACGTCCACTTCAAACTGCTATGCAATGGATATATAGAGAAATTCCAGTTCAAGTAGAAAATTTAGTTTGCAATGCAACCATTAATACAAAGAAGTCTTCATTCGCTGCCACATGCATAGACATGAACCATACATAGATATCTTCAACATCTAACAACATAATTCCTTGGCAATTTGAAACCGTTATGATAAACAAAGTACTTTTTACAACAAAATTGTAATACCTTCTGTTGGTATTTCATGTCACCGATCCTCTGTGATAAAGTTATAAATTCAAATTGCACTGTACCAGAATCTACAAGGATACTATCTGCCCAAGTGGGGGAACAAAAAAGTTACTGTCAAATATATAAATTAGCTTCATGAACATGGGCACTGTTTTCAGTATATCTATACACAAGTGGTATATAATAAGTAAAAATCAAGAAGGAACAATAGTCTCAACAATGGCAACCAACAAAAATGATATAATGGACGAACATTTGGAATATACATAGTGTAGATTTTTAATCACAGTAATAAAGCATTGACGTGGCCAAACCAATTTCACAATGAACATAACAATTTCTCGATGGATATATCAAATATTATACTTGTGTCAGGTACAACAAAGAAAATAACAAATAGATAAAAGAAGGCCATATACGAGATCTAAAGTTCATGATTCATTGTTACCTATAAAGTTGAAACTAAACCTCAGTTTAAATAGATTTGTTAGTGACTTGTACAACACTAGCATTTACAGGAAGTTAACAATTTTATATGTTTCACTTTCATTGATGCTTGCAGTCCCAATCCGAACAAGATTCAGAACCCGAACCTTGGCTTGTTCAGCATGCTCTGGCTTGGTAGACAAACTAATACCAACACCTAATAAAGTATTTTATTTTTCTGTCAAAATGTACTTATTGTTCCAAAAATGCAAACCTAAAGTTTAGAGGGGTTTAGACTTTAAATTATATTGATGTTGAATTAGGAAGCTTGGACATACACGTATCGGATAAAACAAGCACCTCAAAATTCACGAGGACACGCAAAAACTAAAACTGTGTTTGTATCGTGTTGGGTTGTAAAACAGATGAGCTTTCTACAGTAACTCGGTAAGAATAGACCTACAAAGAAAAAGAACTAAGCAAGTAGCTCAGGAGCTTGTATTGATTGAAATCATATTAGAACCAGAATACGAGTAATGCCCTTTGTTTACAAGTTTCCTATATCTGCTAGCAAAGTCTTAATGCTTAAATCATACCAACAAAAGAGAGTGCCCTTTGTTCACATATGAAAACATGCTTCCAAGTTGTGTTGCTGACAGCAAGCGCCTGTAGAGTATTAATACAGGGTCTGTCAGGTTTGTAGTTAAGTGCCCGTGTCGCAGTAGTCAGCAGATCAACATCAGCTGCACAAAAAATTAAATTTGACATTGTCTGTTTGGTTTGTGGGTCCGTATTTCTTAATTCAGCAACAGTTGCATGGCTTTCAAATACAACATGCTCCAATTGAGCATGGGTAGTACTCTCACCTACAGATTAATTCTTATAATTTAATAACAAAGGGGGAAAACAGAATTACAAATACTATGTTTAAGACTTTGCTACTCTTATCATTGTAGAAGCACGGAAATTTTCCAAGCCCGCTCAGCCCAAAATACATCAGGCCCTGCGCAAAGCCCAGAAGCCCTCCTACGTTTCCCTAGGTGGACCTCCCGCAAAATGCCAAGTCCAACAACACTTGGTGTCACAAAGCACTTTGTACTCTACAAGTGCCGTTCCAAACAATCCACCTAACTACCTCTATGGCGACCGATAACAGCACAACGCCCCAAAAGCACGTTTGGCAACTTCAAAGGCAAATGGACCATTTTCATGCGACTGACCCATGCGGCGGAGGACTTCATGCTGTTCGCTTCCCAGAAGCTCTTATGCGGCCAAGACGCCATGCTGCTAAAAGCAGTTTAAAAGGTCTCCTACGAGGCTAAGTCTCAACAACACTTATGTTCCAAAAGGCGGATGATTCGTGCCCCTGGTCAAGCCATCAAGATCTTGTAGAGGATTAACCCCATGTTTATGACGTGTGCGTCATAACCGTCTCATTCAAACGAGAGATTCCTTCCAAATCATGGCCTGTGCCACGTGTTAATGTGATTGTGCCACCTGGTTAAAATCTAGCGTTTATGGCGTGTGCAATATAACCACCCCATTTAAACGATAGATTATCCTAAATTACCTTATATGCTACGTGTCATTCATCAGCCATACGAGTAATCAGAGCCAACTAATGACAGTTACAACTCAGGATCCTTAAATCTACCTCCAGAATTTTTGTAGCGAGATTCCTCCAATCAGCGCTACGTGTCATCATGATCGGGATAGGCGGTTAATCAGCTAGATCAAACAGTTGTGACAACTTGGATTGCGTTTATCCTGCAGGCGATCTCTCCTCATTACTATCTCCTGCATAGTCTATTATCTGAAGATGGCTATAAAATGAGGCATATGCCTTCTAAAAGAACAAGAACAGGAAAAAACTTCAGGACAACACTATAAACATACGCAGGAGATATTTCACATAGAGAACATATCGAAGAAGACAAGGTGTGTCGATCGTCAACGGAACAAAGGAGTCACTGCAGTACTCGGCCTCTATCGTCACACTTTTTCAGATCTTTTATTTGTACTAAGAAACTCAAGTTGATAGGGTTCTCTGTTGTACTTTTTATTATAATCCAGTAAAAGAAGAAGTCTTTTAAACTTTCCATTTTTTTACATTTGTGATGGCAACAAATCTGACAACTATGCTGGGGACTGCCTTCTCCTCTGACGAAAAGGCGGTGACGGAATCTAATACTGCTATAATGGGATCTTCTCAGAAGATGTTGGTCGTTTGCTTTGACCAACAAACTTTCGAAGACATGCTCTCCAGGGATTAAAACCCCTCTCCTAGGCTGATGAAGCCTAAGAAGACCCGCAAGGTCTGGGTGGCCAAGGCTGTTATGCCACCCCCGACGACTGCGGAGGATACCCTCCCGGCTTCCGTTGATGAAGCGTTGCATCCATCTCCTGGTATTCTATCCCCGTTTCCAAAAAGGGAAATAACAAGGCCCGACGCCCGGGTCCCAATAAAGGAAAATAACATGACGCTGGGGACCTAGGGTCTTAGGATCCATCCAGGTCATCACTTACTCTCCCTAGTAAAAAGAACAATGCTACTTTCCAGCATGTGTGCCTGTAGAAGGTGCGGAGACGTGCTATGCCTAAATCAAGGCGTGCGCGCGTTGACACCCACCAACTCACATCTGGTGCTGCCCAACAATGATGTACCGTAGAGAGGAAGATAGGATATGTCCTCCACAAAGCCTCTCTGCAGACCCATGTGCCAATACCCTGGACATGGAAAAGACATGGACTCGTTGTACTACGCATCCACGAGTGCTAGTACAAAGAAGTCCATGACAGCGTGAGACTTGCATGCCAAGATGGCCGCCCAACCAGCCAACTACCGGAAAGCGCCGTTGATGATCATACACGCTACCAAAGGAAAATTGTATCAGACCGGCACATGCGACCGGCCAAATCATGCGTATGAGGAGGGCCAGTCCCACAGATCATTTTCAGATGACCTTAGCCAGAGGTCAGAAGTTTCACCCGCTCGCTGATGCACCCGATGTTTACGATCACGTAACGAGGGTGTAAAGGTAGAATTTCCCTCAACAGACCTGTGTAAAGTAGTAAACCACAAGCGTAGGACTCGAGAAGCTGAAGCTGTGCACGGGGGCCCCTTTTCGGGACCTTGTGCCAATATCACCATCAATTGATGCTGCTCTCGCATAGCAGTTCATAAGAGAAGTGATCTATGTTCCAACGGCTGCAACGGACGATGGAGGAAGAACTTCTACATGCCTCCTACTACTCCGCTCGAAAGAATTATTCTCTCTTCAAGGGCAGAAAGGCTAGTTCATCCAACCTTTCAGTTTTGACCAGTGCGTCGAGACCACTACCCAGAACATCCCGAACGACTATACCTACAGAAGGGGTGTTCCGGAACACTTGGTTGAAATTGAAGGTTTCTTTACAAGAAGCCACACTACATTACGGGGGTACCGTTTCCTCCATGATCCTACGATAGCAATCCCCTGGACGCTGGTCACCAAGCTGGAGTAGCCCTCTACATGAGCAGGCTACCGCAGCGGCTGGGGGTTGCCACCCACTAGAGTCAGAACATGATGCTACCATGCACACATACCCTGACGATGATGAAGCCCAGAGATTGGGATTAGAAAGTGATGGGCCAAAACCCTGTCAATCCCTCCACGCTACAAGTTGGTCTACTGGACCACTGATAATGAAGCAATGGCTAGAGAAACCAGGTCGGGTAAGCCTTACCTGCACAATGATGGCCTGAACCAAGAAGATGATGCCCCTCTTGAAACTCCAGCCACTACTGTGGCACCATAAGTAGCTTCATCTAAATCTCCCGCGATGGATATATGCAAGCAAAAAGAGACTCGCTTCGACAAGTCTCTGAGGGACTACGAGCTCTTCCGTCCCTCTAAAGAGACTCAAGACGCCTTGAGCGAAGCCCTCCAACACGCCGACTCTTATTTGGCACGAATCAAAGAGCCAGCAGAAGACTCAGTTGTATGTCCTCACTGCCACAGACAGTATGCCGAACATTATATTTTCTCAACAAGACATGCTGCTGAAGAACAATAGGCACAGCCGACTCCTGTATTATACAAGGTATATTGGTGCCATCAAAGTGGGTCGGATGTACATCGACCTAGGATCTTTCATCAGCATCATGCCATGGAGTTTGCTCCAAAATTTGGAGATTTCCATGCACCGCGGTTGTCAGCAACTACTACTACCATCAGTGGCTTTAACACCGAAAGAAGTAACCCTCTTGGCAAAATATGCCTGAAGTGGTAGATAGGCGATCTAAAGACAGAAGTCACCTGCTACATTATTGACATGGATGTGTCCTATAGTGTCCTACTTGGACAACCATGGATATACGAGTACATGATCGTACCGTCGACTCTTCATCAATGTCTGAACTATGTCGACAATGACGGCATTGTCAAGACAGAGTTTGCTGACATCGATCCCTTCAAAGAGTTCGAGGAATAGTATGCTGATTCCATCCTCTACCAACCAATGTTCCAAGAGGAATCCCAGAGTACCGACGTTGACGATAAGACTAAAGAAGTTCCTAATACCAGTGAACCACTAAGGATCCGTATTCAGGGATGTGCTCCGGACGTCGGTGTCAATCATAAGGATTAAGAGGATCTTGTTCCTGAGGAACCTCTAAAAATTCGTGTCAAGGGATGCACCCCAGATGTTCCCGCTCATCTGGTCGTCAAGATCAACAAAAAGGCTACCCAGCCCCCGATAATCAATCCTCATAAAGCATCGTCCGAGGAAGACCTAAGCCCCCCTCCGACGAGAACTTCAGATCCTCTGGTGATAAAACTTCAGTGATCCAACAAGAACGGCCCTGCTGATAGTGAGCTTAAGGAGAACATGTCACGACCCGATCCCAAATTATTGGGTCGAACCAGATCATGCCCAGCCCGCACCGTTGTGAGACGGCGGCAGTAAGCTGTTCTATATACAGGTATTCACAACAACATCTATACATTTATCACAACTTGAATATACGAAGATTTTAAAACTTTTATTCAACAATTGAAAAGTACAACTGGAAATGGAAGAACTGAATTCAAATTAACAAACTCCAAAACAATAAAACTAGAAAAAAACTGGAAATAACTAGCTAGGCGGTCGGCTCGCCGGCCTCAGGTTCTACGTCCTCCAAGGGAGACTCTGGCGACACCACAGGATACAATACCGGGTCATAGTAGCTATTGTACAATAGCTCAGCATCCTCAATGTCACCTAAAAATGTGGGTCTCCAGTCAGGAGGGAACAAGTACGAATATGTATCTCACATTTCAAGTAATAATGGAAAAGTGCAGGCTAAACAGTTGAAACAATATTTTCCAGCAATTTAACAATTTAAAATAATGCGATTTGAATGTGTAAACGTCTATGACCGGCTTGGGTTGTACAACAGGATCCTAGCGACGCGATACGACTTATCCCCGTATGTAAGAGGGGTAAGCTCATACAATAACAATATGCAATATGAGGGGTATTGGTCATAAACGTTACACTATTCCTCCAATATCTCCACAATCAATATCAATCAATATTTGAACCCTAGGAGAGGGTTCCGTGTAGCAATGTAGTTTAAACATGCAACTTGACAATTACTAAATAAAATGTAAGAAAATATAACCATAACTTGCCTCTGTTAATTGAATGGATCGAAAATGTCGATACCGAGGAGGAAGTCAAGTTCGTCTCCGAGATCCTACAGTTGAGAACCTTGACTTAGAACCAGAATGAAACCATTCTAGGTGTGCTAGTTACAATCTCTAGAAGCAGACCCTAGTCAGATTTTAAGTTATTAATTAATTTATCGGAAAACGTCTAGCGTCGCAATCTATGTTCGTTATCATTTTAATCGAGTAAGTCGGTTACTGATTAATTGGGAAGAATAACAATTACCGGTTAATTTGGCAAAACTTTATATTTTAAATATATATATATAACTAGGTTTTTTTTCTTTTAAATGAGAAAACATGTGAATTGCTAAATTACTAGACTATTTATTACGAGAAAACTTATTAATTTTTTTATAAAATATATATCCATTTTATATTCTACGCGTTTAACGGCAAAATCAACATTCCAGAAAAATAAGAAAAAGCTACGCTACACAATACAGGGTCACAAAAAAATAAAGAAAAAATTGGGCTTATGTCCTTTACAAATTATTTACATAAATTAATTAATCCTAAGGTGGGCTCTGAGTGCCGCGAACGGTCCAAACAGTAGGCCGAGGCCGTACACCATAAATACTAAAAGCAGCACCAGTTCTAAAATAAATTATAATTAAAAAAATTAAAGAGTCTCAGACTTGGTCGTGCAATCTCATGTTGCTGGCTTACGTCTCAATGTACAGGAAACCCTGTAGCATTTACGTTTCGCCGAGGCTCTTCCGACCGATATGGTCGTCGCCTAACTGGTTTTATTCAAATTGCTAATTTTTATAAGAAAATTCCTTTTTAAAATATTTTCTAAAATTTTGGGCAGCATCTCCTCTGTAATTGGGACAACCCAATCCAGGGAGGATGCCAACCACAATACAATTAAATATCCCAAACCAGGGATCACCAACCCAAAATGAATATCCAATCCAAAAGTGAACCACAATACAATATAACCAAACATAGAAAAATATGCCGTGACGTAACCGATACTCTACGTATCACCCAAAAGCAACGATAAAAATACCGATTCCCGAAACGGGATCCGGACCGCGTCATCACAGACTATCTACTGGAGGGACACGGGGACGCAAAGTTATACCTCAATTGCTCGGTTAGAGCTCTCAGATAAAAATGTTAGAAGAAAGAAATCCACGGACAGCGGGAAATGGCTCGAAAAAGTGCTGCGGAACTCGGGGCAATGCTGGGGCGGAGCCGACAGGGCTCGGGGTCATGCCGGGAAGGCGCTGGCCAACGACACGGGGACTCGGGTTCGCCGGAGAGATGCTGGTCGGCGGGACAACACGCAGGAGGGTTCGTCGGGGGTGGATCTGGCCAAAATGGCATGGGGCCGCGCGGAACAGCACGCAGGGGGTTTCCGGGGTAGACGCGGCAGGGCGCGGCCTCGGGACAAAGGCGGGCGGAGGCGCCGGGCTGGGTCTGGCCGGGCGGGCTGCCACGGGCAGAGGCCGCTGGGGTCGGCCGGGCACGGGAGGCAGGCGCGCGGGCCGGATCTGGCCGGAGGGACGTCGGCGGGAGGCGCCGAGGGTCGAGCGGCTAGGGCCCGGGAGGGGTGTGGTCGCGCGGAGGGCGCGCGGTGCTGGCCAGAAGACGCCGCGGTCGGGGTGGGCCATGGAGACGGTCGCGGGTCGCGGTTCGGCGCGGAGGGCTGGCCGCACTGAACAAGGGATTCGCGGTGTCGGCTCCGGCGAGAGGGGTCGGACGGAAAGGGGGTGATGGGGAGTGGGTTTGGCGAGGAAGTGGTGGTGAGGGGATTTGTTTTCTTCTGTCTTGGAGAATTAGGTGGTGGTGGTGGTTATTTGGAGGGGAGAGGAATAGACGTGTGGAGGAGAATAAAGGTGCTGAGTAGTTGAGTGAAATAAGGGGAGTGTTGTGATCGTGTAGAGAGTGAGGAAAATGGGATTTGGGTTTGTGGCTTGCTGTGTGTGGCTTTTATTCCTTCCTTTTTTTGTATTTAAGAAATGGGTTCGGGAAACGAGATTTCGAGAAAAATCGGGTTTAGGTCGGGGTCGGATCCCGGGCACGGGATTGGGACAGGCAGCAATCAAGGATCCCATAATTAATTAAAAAAATATTTTCCTGACCCGACTATTATAATAACAATAATAATTTAATAATAATAATAATATCCTAATCTAAACTAATAATCCTAATTAATCTAAATATCTAATAATTAATCTACACCCAGAAAACGGGTTTCACAACCTTCCCTCCTTAGAAAATTTTGTCCTCGAAATTTCAAAGATAAGGGTCGGGGTACAATCAAAATCACTTAACCTTGATCAAACATGGAATTTAAATCATCAGGCACGATCGGATTCTAGGCATGATCACTAGGTACTATGATAAAACATCGGCACGATCAGAATTATCATAATATGATCTGAGATAGGGTTGGATTGTTGTTGTGATCAAAATCATTTTAGGCACGATAAAATCTAGGTACAGTTATGATCACAAAATAGGAGAAAGTCAAATGAGGTCTCGTGAAACAGAAAAGGTAAAAAAGAAGCGAATTTCAACAGTTTATTGAGAAGGTAGAAAGTAATGGAATCTTTTGAGATGAGGGACTAAAATGTCAAATCAAATTAGAATGGGATACAAGGGTTTGTGACTCAGGAAAGATAAAAAGTTGTGTGATGGTAGGATAGCAAAGATGATTAGAATAATATAACTATGTTCGGAATGTAATCGAGTAAGATATTTCTATTGAGGGCCGAGTGATGACCAAAGGGGATAGAAAAATATCGTTTTACTATTTCAACGGTCAGAAGATAAGATATGCAGGAAAAAGACTTACAAGATAACTATCTTATTAATACCATGCAAAACCAATCTCTAACTAGCTGAACTTTCGGTATCTACATAAAACTAAGATATCTGTCAGGGTTTAAAACTAAATACATATATGAAATCATAAATCACTTAAATCAATTTTTTTCATCCATCGTTGTATGCCAATGGTCTTATCTCAAATCTTCTCTGCTTATTCCTTCTCTAGAACCTATCATTCCATTGCTCGTGTTATTCCTTCCATGGCTATATCCATCTCTTCTAGGTATAGTAGTCATCTAACCATAAAAGTTGATCATCGTCAAGTGTTTCTTTACTTGATCATTATATTCACATGTTTATATATTATCCAAATTCACTTCCTCCATGGAAGAATCTTACAAAATCCTAGATTTTTCTTGCTAACTCTACCTACGTCTTCCTTTATCTTCAATAAAATTCAAAATCGTTAAATACCACTATTTGTTTGACTGAGGTTTATACACTAGTGAACACCACCAACGGTTCTAACCCAAATAAGTCACAAGCTAAGATGTACCACTCTCTTAAGACTAGCTTACTCAAGGTATTCTTCTACATTTTCTACCCTAGCTATCTAATGTTAATCCTAAGGATCCCTTACAAGGAATGAGAAAAGTAACAATCTATGTTTCCCCAACTATATACATATGGCCATCCACAAGATGTATATCAACTTTTAATATATAAAGCTATCCACAAAATATATGCAACACCCTAAAATTGAACCTTGAAAGAGTTTGAATCAAAAGAGATTGATATGGTCCTAATAAGTTTCTAGGAAAATCAAGTAGAACTTCATAGGATATATATTCTTTCTGGCTGTGATAAGAGATTTTTGAAATAGAGACATCCGCTAGAAATATAAATCTTCGAATCGGGCAAAAGTCAGAATAATTTGATGGTGTTAAAAAGATAATCATGGTATGGATATAGTCTTAATAATATTCGGAAACCAAATATATCCGAAGTCACTTTGCCTCAAATTCATGCCTCGACAGAGTGCACCTGACTGCAGTGAAATTTTTTTTTGCTCCACAGCTTGAATAATGATAGGTTACCGAGTAGTCTAACAACTTTATCCATTTTCTGGCCGAGCAACATAGGAGACAAATATGATGCATTTAGGACATAGTCTCAATAATATTCGAAAGTCTATAAACACATAAAATTACTTCAACTTAGAGTCTATGCCTCGTCAGTGCGCAACTGGCTGCAGTAAATTCGCAGTTTCCATGATTCAAATAAATGGCTACAACGCATAGTATGAAGCCATATTAGATCACTGAATATTTTCTCAACTTTGTCCATGGAAATTTCAAAGAGATAACTCAACAATTCAAAAGTTTTCTAATGACTAAAGAAAATTCAATAATAGAATGGAATCAATTCTCTGGCCGTTCCTGCTTCATGATACTCAAGCATTGAGTTAAGAAGCTTTCTAGGCCTTGAATTGATCAATAAGTTGCATAGAGAGAGTAAGATTTCAAGTTGAGTGGAGGAAGTCAACAAATGAAAATATTTTCGGTACTTGGAATAACGTAGGAAATGTCAATCTACATTGGAATTATTTTTCGAAAAATAGTTCCCTTGGGAGATATGTTAACCAGCTAAGTTGAACCAATTCTTTGGTAACATTTAACCTTGGAGCTTTATGGTTCCAAAGGAATTTGGTTCGAAATTGGTTCTGAGAAAGTCAATTGGAAATAAGGCCAAGAGAAATGGTTGGATACACTGGTCGTAGAAATACTTTGGGTAGATAAGAGTTTATTAGGTTTGCTATAGAAGAATTTGAAACTCTAAATAGTGAAATAGATCTAGATTCTAAATAAAGATAGAGAAGTATAATTTGATCAACTAATTGAAAATTTTGAAATGGGTTTGTTGAAGAAGGAGATTGGGAAAAAATCTAATCCTAATCCATAAATAACAAAAGAGTATGGATGCTAAGGAATGCTGGAATATGATAAGGATATGGACGAAAATAACCTCTGAAAGCCAAGGGACACTAAAAGATATATAAAATCTAGAAAATAAAATAGGCAGTAAAACATATCATCATACAATCGGCCTAATCTAAATAAGGTTTAGGTACAAACGTAAGCAAGGTAACCTATAAAACTATAAGCAAGCCAAAAATAAATATAAGAAATAATTTCGGCCCTATACTGTAACATGGTGAATAAAGTAGACTCTCTGTTCACCATGTATATTATATATATATAAAAAAATCTAGGTATTCCAGAGTTCTATTCTTTCAAGTATTAACCACCAATATATCCTCGATAAATACCACCTTATATACATTTTCATTAAGATTACAATTTTCATAAATTGTATCGCAGGGGAGACATGACTTTGGGAAAGATATTGGCCAGAAAAAGTGTAATCAAGGGTAATATGTTATGCTTCGGTAGGGTATCATCTAGTGCTAATCAATAATTCTAGGTATCATCAACTCTTCTGGTCCTGGTCTGGTTCGAGCAGTCCCCTGCTGCTCAATCTACTACTACGATTCTCTTGTTATATTTTCTTACGTCATGCATAGAAAACAAGATCTTGCTAGTACCGACTGATAGGCATAGGTCAGGTTGTCTTTATAGTCTGGCAAGTTTAGGGACAAGCATAAACAAGATAACCAACCGTTCTATAAGCAAGCAAAAATAGTTACTTATATATAGATAATTCGGTCTTATGTTATGACAAATCAATATTCTAATATTCTAATTTTTTCTAGATATGTTCACTTAAGTTGTTGATTGGATCTGCATGGGCCACCACTAAAAATATGTCACGATCCGATCCCAAATTATTGGGTCGGACCGGATCATGCCCAGCCTGTACCGTTGTGAGACGGCGCAGTAAGCTGTTCTATATGCAGGTATTCACAACAACATCTATACATTTGTCACAACTTGAATATACGAAAATTTTAAAACTTTTATTCAATAATTGAAAAGTACAACTGGAAATAGAAGAACTGAAATAAAGAACTGAATTCAAATTAACAAACTCCAAAACAATAAAACTAGAAAAAAACTGGAAACAACTAGCTAGGCGGTCGGCTCGTCGGCCTCAAGTTCTGCGTCCTCCAAGGGGGACTCTGGCAACACCACATGATACAATACCGGGTTATAGTAGCTATTGCACAATAGCTCAGCATCCTCAATGTCACCTAAAAATGTGGGTCTCCAGTCAGGAGGGAGCAAGTACGAATATGTATCTCACATTTCAAGTAATAATGGAAAAATACAGGCTAAACAGTTGAAACAATATTTTCCAGCAATTTAACAATTTAAAACAATGTAATTTGAATGTGTAAACGTCTATGACCGGCTTGGGTTGTACAATAGCATCCTAGCGACGCGATACGGCTTATCTCCGTATGTAAGAGGGGTTAGCTCGTACAATAACAATATGCAATATGAGGGGTATTGGTCATAAACGTTACACTATTCCCCCAATATCCCCACAATCAATATCAATCAATATTTGAACCCTAGGAGAGGGTTTCGTGTAGTAATGTGGTTTAAACATGCAGCTTGACAATTACTAAATAAAATGCAAGAAAACATAACCGTAACTTGCCTCTGTTAATTGACTGGATCGGGAATATCGGTACCGAGGAGGAAGTCAAGTTCGTCTCCGAGGTCCTACAGTTGAGAACCTTGACTTAGAACCATAATGAAACCATTCTAGGTGTGCTAGTTACAATCTCTAGAAGCAGACCCTAGTCAGATTTTAAGTTATTAATTAATCTATCGGAAAACGTCTAGCGTCACAATCTATGTTCGTTATCATTTTAATCGAATAAGTCGGTTACTGATTAATTGGGAAAAATAGCAATTACCGGTTAACTTGGCAAAACTTTGTATTTAAATATATATATATATAAAACTAGGCCTTTTCTTTTAAATGAGAAAACATGTGAATTGCTAAATTACTAGACTATTTATTATGAGAAAATTTATTAATTTTCTTTATAAAATATATATCCATTTTATATTCTACACGTTTAACGGCTAATCAATATTCCAGAAAAATAAGAAAAAGCTACGCTACACAATACAGGGTCACAGAGAAATAAAGAAAAAACTGGGCTTATGCCCTTTACAAATTATTTACATAAATTAATTAATCCTAAGGCGAGCTCTGAGTGCCGCGAACGGTCCAAACAGTAGGCCGAGGCCCTGCACCATAAATACTAAAAGCAGTACCAGTTCAAAAATAAATTATAATTAAACTAAAAATTAAAGAGTCTCAGACTTGGTCGTGCAATCTCATGTTGCTGGCTTACGCCTCAACGTACAGGAAATCCTATAGCGTTTGCGTTTTGCCGAGGCTCATCCGACCGATATGGTCGTCGCCTAACTGATGATACAAATCCATAAAAATCGACAAAATCCTATCTATAATTCATTTTGTAAAGACCAATTTTCTTTGAAAAATAGGTTTTATTCAAATTGCTAATTTTTATAAGAAAATCCCTTTCTAAAATATTTTCTGAAAATTTGGACAGCATCTCCTCTGTAATTGGGACAACCCAATCCTGGGAGGATGCCAACCATAACACAATTAAATATCCCAAACCAGGGATCACCAACCCAAAATGAATATCCAACCCAAAAGTGAACCACAGCACAATATAACCAAACATAGAAAAATTGCCGCGACGTAACCGATACTCTACGTATCACCCAAAAGTAACGATAAAAATATCGATTCCCAAAACGGGATCGGGACCGCGTCATCACAGACTATCTACGGGAGGGACACGGGAACGCGAAGTTATACCTCAATTGCTCGGCTAGAGCTCTCAGATGAAAATATTAGAAGAAAAGAATCCACAGACAGCGGGAAATGGCTAGAAAAAGTGCTGCAGAACTCGAGGCGGTGCTGGGGCGGAGCCGACAGGGCTCGGGGTCACACCGGGAAGGCGCCAGCCAGCGACACGGGGACTCGGGGACACAGATCTGGCCGAAACGACACTAGGCCGCGCGGAACAACGCGCAGGGGGTTACCGGGGTAGACGCGGCAGGGCGCGGCCTCGGTACAGAGGCGGGCAGAGGCGCCGGGCTGGGTCTGGCCGGGCGGGCAGCCACGGGCGGAGGCTGCTGGGGTCGGCCGGGCACGGAAGGCAGGCGCGCGGGCCAGATCTGGCAGGAGGGACGTCGGCGGGAGGCGCCGTGGGTCGAGCGGCTAGGGCCCGGGAGGGGTGTGGTCGCGCGGAGGGCGCGCAGGACTGGCCAGAAGGCGCCGCGGTCGGGGTCGACCGTGGAGACGGTCGCGGGTCGCGGGTCGCAGTTCGGCACGGAGGGCTGGCCGCACTGAACAAGGGATTCGCGGGGTCGGCTCCGGTGAGAGGGAGCGGACGGAAAGGCGGTGATGGGGAGTGGGTTTGGAGAGAAAGTGATGGTGATGGGATTTGTTTTCTTCTGACTTGGAGAATTAGGTGGTGGTGGTGGTGAGTATTTGGAGGGGAGAGGAATAAACGTGTGGAGGAGAATAAATGTGCTGAGTGGTTGAGTAAAATAAGGGGAGTGTTGTGATCGTGTAGAGAGTGAAGGAAATGGGATTTGGGTTCGTGGCTTGCTGTGTGTGGCTTTTATTCCTTCTTTTTTTGTATTTAAGAAATGGGTTCGGGAAACGGGATTTCGGGAAAAATCGGGTTTGGGTCGGGGTCGGATCCCGGGCACGGGATCGGGACAGGCAGCAATCAAAGATCCCATAATTAATTTAAAAAAATAATATTTTCCTGACCCGACTATTATAATAACAATAATAATTATAATTATCATAATAATAACCTAATCTAAACTAATAATCCTAATTAATCTAAATATCCAATAATTAATCTAAACCCAGAAAGTAGGTTTCACAAAGTATGGTAGCTCAAAATAATGTACCTTTCCAGGATAATGTAAACCAGAAAAGGGATATACCGTACTTCCTAAATAAAGAAATAACTTTAAATTATCCTCATGATCATCATGTAAAAGCAATGCATCTCCTAGGGCGTGACCTAGATTAACGCTTTCATGCGCCTGTAACGCCCATCCACATGGAAAATTATCTCTCTTCCTATGAAGATACATGCGTCATCGTTCCAACAAGGAAGGAGGGGGCTAAAACCCATTATATCTGGAAGGGTCGAAGGCCACCGTAATTATCTATAGACCGAACAAGAATCGGACAGCGGGAGGATACAACTTCACCACTATGTCTCCAAGGCCAAAGATATCATACAGAAGATGGGATACGACCTGAACAGCGACATGGGTTTGAAATATGGCAAGGGTTGGCGTCTGCAAACCCGCCTTCTTTCCCCAAAAGGAAGATGAGAGGATTATTGTGCTGGGCTACGAGATACCCATGATAACTCCTGAATGCTTATAAGATGAGGTCGAAACTCACTCCCACTCGTTGGAGTCTTTCTGCTGGACTCTGATACAAGTATCGGTGAATGTTTCGAAACATATTCTCAGCCAACATGGTATCAGCTGACCAAGATGAAGATGATGACCAGTCTCCCGAACCCTTCGAAGATGAGCCTTAGGCTCAGCGCTTGGAGTCAAATAGGAACAATATTTCGAGCAGAAGGATCTATCCACGGAAGACAAAGTTGTACCAGTCAACCTGGATGATGAAGCGACTCTTAAGCCCATGTTCATCAGATTGGTAAAAGAGCACATTGATGTCTTTGCATGGAACTATGAAGAGATGCCGTGATTATATCCTCAAGTCATAGTACACAGGCTGAATATTTGATCTGATGCCAAGCTAGTGAAGCAGCAACAACGAAAATTTTGCCCCGAAGTAATAGATGCAATTGAAGTTGAAGTCAATAAACTGATGGCGAGCAGTTTCATCCTTGAAGAGCAACACCCGAATTAGATGGCAAACATCATCCCATCGTTAAAAGGAACGACAAAACTCGGGTCTATATAGACTACCATGATTTAAATGACGCTTGCCCTATGGACGAGTTCCCTCTCCCCATCACTGATGTAATAATCGATGTCACCTGCGACTTCGAAAGGATGTCCTTCTTGGACGAATTCTCAGGATATGACCAGATCAAGCTTACACTTTTCTCACTAAAACATATACACATATAGACCTCTCACTTGGACACTCATACAATTGACACAGACACAAACACAAACAGTGCAGCAAGGTGACAATATCAACCAGGCTAGTACATTTTTTAATTACCTTTTTGGTAGTGCTAACAAAAATAATCTGTTTATAAAGCTGAACCAAGTTAATTTATAATTCAATTACGACACATCGACATCCTTCTTTCAGCTATTATCATAACTTGGACATTTTTCTTAATTTACCAATGTTGTAAGTCATACATATCTCCTCGTATAGCCATCATATATAACAATTTGATTCAAATTCTTGGTTTTAAGTAGACTACATAAACCCTAAATAACCTAAATAGTCGGGAAAGTTGTTGGACAAGTACCGGGCGCCTAGTGCTTAGGTGACAACTAATTCTGCTTTGTAGAACAATGATGAAGTATAACACTTTAATCTTATCATTATCAAAGCCACATGTGTGTGTGTGTCTATGTGTCCGGATCCCTGTGTCCATGATTATCAAATAGAGAATATATATCAAATATAGGATATATATTAAATTCATAATAGAAGTCGTGTGTGTCCATGCGTCCGGGTCCATGTGTCAGGGTTAGAATTGTGTCCTGTATGGAAATCTGTCCTCTGTGTGTGTGTCCATGTGTCCTGTGTGTCATAGTTGTGTTCGGGTCAGGGTTACGATTTATCGAGCGGGGAGGAAAGGATGAGGAGTGCCTGAGGGAGGGGTTGACGAAGAATGAGCCGCATTGTAGAGGAGTGTAAAACCCAAATTCGGTTTTAATTAATTAGGTTTAATTTTCAATTAGTGTAATTATAGATTATTAATATTATTATTGTTAATATATTACTATTAGTTTTAGTATTTTTATTTGGCTAATTAAATTACTTTTGTAAATTGGATTTTTGAATTATTGGATTATGTTCTATTTGGACCCTAGCCCAACTCATTTCTTCCACAAACCCAAACCCTTTTCTAATAATTAAAAAAGAAGAAAGAAAAGCAAACCCAACCCAGCACTCACACGACCCCCCAACCATATTCCCTCTCCTTGTTCTCCTTTCCCATGTTCACTCCCCCCCAAAAAAATCATTAAACCACCACGACCATCATCTCCATTTTTCCTGTGAACTCTTTCTATAACTTTCCCTCTCCCTTTCAACTCCAAACCCCCTTCACCCTCCGATCGATCTCCTCGGCCAAACCTCGTGACCGCCGGCACCTGAACCTTGTCCCGGAGGCTGACCCCCCTGTTCTGTGCCCCTCGACGGTGCCCGACCCCGCGGATACCTCTCGCCGGCGCGCCCACGGGGACCCCTGTCCCGCGGCCACCCTCCGCCTTCTCGCAACTGCGAACGCCGGCGCCCTCGGCCGACCCTCGCAGGCTCGACCCACGGCCAGCACGGGAGCACGCCCCTCGGTAGCCCCGCGCGCCTACTCCTCACTAGGGCTGTAACATGGACATGACAGCCCATTGTTCGTACGAGTCCGACTCGATAAATGGCTCGACTGTGGACCGTCCGATCGAATTAACGAACAGAGCTGAACATTTTATGGGGTCCGTTTAGAAATCGGACTCGGGTTCGATCATATGTTGTCCGGTCCGAATAGGTCCATGAACATCTAGTTCAAAGGTTTTACAATAAATTTTCTTACTTTTAGGTTATATTAGTATGGTCAGCATATTTAGCCACCATTATTTCTTTAGAAATTTTAATTTTCCATACAAGGCAAATACCAAGTATCTCCGTATATTCACATAACCACCATTACTTCTTTCCAAATTTCAATTTTGCATATGAGACAAGTACCAAAGCATCTCATCATATTAACACATCCACAATTACTTCTTTCCAAAATATACTTTTCCATACACGACGAATTCCAAATGTCTCATCATATTCTCACAGCCACCATTACTTTTTTTTCAAATTGTATTTTTCTATACAAAGAAAATACCAAATGCCTCAGCATATTCACACAGCCATCATTACTTCTTTCCAAATTCAAGTTTCCATACAATGCAAATATCAAGCGCCACCACATGCTTGTTATTTAGTTCTTTCCATACCAAGGCAAATACCATACGACAGCTAAGCCGAGACGAGGCCGCCTCATTAATCACGTAGAAATTATTGGATTTTGTTAGAAAAGGAATATTTTGCTCGAGTATTGTCCGAGTCTGGTCCGGTCCAAATAAACGAGCCTAATGGACCGGACACGAGCATGACCCAAAATTAATGGACCGAGCACGAACACAATAAGTTTTGTTCAAATTTAACCGAGCCGGACTCGGGTCCGTTCGATTCTATTTTCGGTCTGAGCTTGAACACTAGGATGTCCGAGTCCGTCCGGTCCGTTCAAACCCCTAATCCTCACGCACTCCGTGACCGCCCGACGCTGATCTGCGGTCGATCTCTGTCCCGTGCACCCTCAGCCAGCGACTCCGCGGCCAGCCCGTACCCGATCTGCCGCTAGCCCACGCAGGAGCCCCTCTACAGACGACCCCCGCCCGCGATACCCCTTCAGCTAGCCCGTGCGCCCTCCGAGCGACCACGCCCCTCCCCGTGGCCCCTTGTGCTACTGTTCAGACGCGTTCCCGAGGCTTTCGAGCCGGTGACAACGCTCCGCGATCCGAGTCCGAGGCCACCTTTCGGATTCCGACATCAACTTTCGGTATAATTTCTAACGGAGTAGTTCATCCCTCCCCGTAGTAGTCTGTGATGACACGGTCTCAATCCCTCTACGGGACTCGATCAATTGATTGCGTTGCTTGGTAGATACTCGGGAGGATTCTCGGATCGTCAGTCCAATTCAGACTTCGGTATTTTTATTCATGCTGTTAATATTTTGGTTTTGTCGTTTCAGACCAGTATATAGGAATGTGGTTGTTTAGTTGTGTTGGTTAAGGTTCTGTTAATATAAGTTTTGTGTACTCTTTCATATATATATAAAAAAAAAAAATATATATATATATATATATATATATATATATATATATATATATACATATATATATATAAATAAAATGTGTATATATATGTTTTTAAAAGGAAAAATTATGTTTATCTATACCCCTAGTACTGTGATTCAATTAAAATACATAAATGTATATAGGATTTAAAGGAAGAAATTATATTCTTATTATACTTTCGATATTGTGACTCATTTAAAATATATTTGTATATATATTATTGCTATTTTTAGACCTGATTATCACAAAATATACTTTACATAATTTATAATTATTGGTTTATTTATATTGGCGTTTGAGGCTTATCGTATCCACCTTAGCGACGATCGAAATGGTCGAATGAGCCATTAGCAAAACGCAAATGCTACTGGGTATTCCTGGACGTTGAGGCGTAAACTATTAGCAACATATGACTGCGTGACCAAGTCTGAGACTCCGGTTGTCCCTGCCTTGCGACTTTAGTTTATTTTAGACTTGTAGAACTTGTTACTTGGAATTCTATATTTGAGTTGCAGGGCACTCATGCCTTCGGACTGGACCATTCCCGGCTTAGAAGATCGCCGCAGCGTAGTTTAGGATTTTTATTATTCTTTATTTATTTTTCAAAAATGTGTTGTAAGGGCATAAGCCCATTTTTCTATTTCTTTCTCTAAGCCATGTATTGTGTAGCTTAGGAGTAGCGTAGCTTTTCCTGTGTTTATGTTGACATTATCGCACGCTAGTTATCTATAATTGAAACCGGAACATTATTTTCTAAAAAGAAAATTGAAGTTTTCTCACGTTAATTAGAATGCCTTAATTTCAAGTTTTATACATATCAACAAACTTCACGTTTTATCATTAAATAGGAAAAAAATAGTTTTATATATATACAATATAAAATATGAAGATTTTCAAATAAATCGACATGTCTACTCCTTCCAAAATAAATGCAATTGGACTTCTTTTATACAAATTTACAAATAGTATAAAACAGCGTTAGAGTTTATTGATCATTAGACTAATATGTTAAACAATAAAATTGACTAGGACCAATATAAAGATTGCAACTAGAACACCGTAAAAATGATTGTGTTGAAAGTAAGACATCCTCCTAATCAAATATAGGGTTCATGACCTAAGTCTGAGATTATTTTTCCTGTCTCCACCTACAACATCAAAAAACCGAGGCAAGTTTCATATTATTCATGTTCATGTTTTAATTGATAATCAAATGCATTGTATCATTAGGACTATATATTGTATCGACAGTGACTCACGGGATCCCTCTCGGACCCAAATTGTTTACTTGATTGACTCATTGACTCGAGGATTAGCGGAGTAGTGTAGCGTCTGTGACCAAAGCTCGTGTTAATAATATTAACTCTCTCGCGCTAACCCCTATTACACAGGGGGTTGAGCCGTACCGCATACTAGCATTAGGCCCAATGTTAGTATATATATTGAATTTACCAGTCGATCATAGATTGTTACATGCTCAAATTACTATTGAATCATTGTAGATTGCATCATTATTGCTCTTGAGATTTTGTTGTTTCACCGATTCTTTATTATTGTTTAGAAGTATAATAATGCTTTAAAACTGCTCCTTAAATCATTTATTATTATTAGAATACTGGATGTGGATATATGTTCTTGATCCTCTCCTGACTGGAGACCAACATTTTTAGGTGATTGCAACAATGAGGAGCTTACTTTTAGTACCTACTACGGACCCGAACTGAATTCTAAGGAGATAGCTGAACCCAACTAGGAGGCACCTGAGCCGACTACTAGTAGTCTAGTCATTGTATTTAAAGCTGTAAACCTTAGTACAACTTAAGTTTGTTCCGATATTGCGTTTGAATTATTAAATAAAAGTTTTAAATTCCCGTATTTGGCCGGAGGCTCGGGGAGGAAGAGGTCAGGGGAGAGGGGGAAGAAATCAAATTTTTTGGGATGAAATGGAAAAAAACCAACAAAATCCCTATATTGAGTAATTTATTGACGTCAAAAATCGACGTAAAATGTCGCTATTTTTTAATTGAATGCGAGATATTATGTGTTGAGTCGCTAAATGTTGTTGTTATTAAAAGTATAGCGATGTTCACTGAATACTCTACAACTTCAACTTTCATAATATTAAAGGTAGTTGCTAGAAGTCGCTGACATTGACGTATTGCGATGTCTTTTCAATACGTCAACTAATTTTCAAAATATTAGTGATGTCTTCTTGCAGAGTCGCTAAATTCGTCACTAATTTGACTTATTTTGGTAGCGGTCGTCTGGCGAATGTTCTTTGACGAAGCCTCAAGAACAGGACCCAAAGGCAACATCGTTGTAGGAGTTGCGATAGTACATATCTCTATTGATGGCTTGGTCATCCATTGTACGTACTCCTTAATGGAACCATGTTCCAACTATGTAACGAAATACAATGCCTCGTTATTGGACTTCAACTGGCCAACCAACTAGGGTTTGATTACCTAGAGGCCTATGTGGACTCCAAGTCGATAGTGAGCCAGATTCGAGGAGAATACGAGGTCTACCATAAGGACCTGATCCCCTACCACTAAGCGACAATCATCATGATCTCCACCTTCACTGTATTCTATATAGAACATGTACCGAGGCTGCAAAATAGCGAAGCCGACGCCCTCGCTGGGCTAGTAGCTTTATTAGTAGTCCCGGCCAAAGTATAACACTCGGTCACGGTAACCAGCCAGGAGTTAGCATGCGCCAAAGATAGTCTGCAGATGTGCCACAGTTACCTTGCCAAAATAAATATTGACATCAAAGACTGGAGGTTTGCCCCTATTGACTATGCAGTTTATGGGATACTTCCAAATGACCGAAGGGAAGCTTCTTCCGTCCGAAGGTTCTCTCTCCGGTTCTACTTAGATGTGGCCACTAGAACCTTACAACGTTGCTCATATGATCGACAAGCTTCTGCTATGGTGTCTATCAGAAGCAGAAACTAAATAAGCACTCTAAGAGGTGCATGACGGTACCTGCGGGGCACATCAATAGGATCCTAAGTTGCAGGACCATCTCCGTCGCATGGGTTACTATTGACCTACGATGATCGCGGACGTTGTTGATTACGTGAAGAAGTACAAGTTGTATCAGATCCATGCTGACTTCATCCATAGACCTTCAGAGTTCCTGTATATGACACTCGCCTCCTGGCCCTTTAAAGCCTGGAGTATGAACATAATCGGTCCAATCAGCCTGCCATCAACGAAAGGATATCGATTTATTCTAGTTATAACCGATTATTTTTCCAAATGGGAAGATGCAGTACCGCTTGCAAAAGTAAAGACTTTTAACATAATTGCTTTTATCAAGCATCACGTGATCTACCGGTTTAGCCTGCTTCGGCGAATCATTCACAGAAATAGCACACAATTTGTGAGTCACACCTTCTATCGATTTTACGATAGAAATATGATCCATAATGTAGCTTATACGACGTACAATCTAGCAGCAGACTGGTTAGCTGAAGCCTTTAACAATATAATCTTTAAGCTGCTTAAAAAGCTTGTTTCGACCAACAAACGTGACTGGGACAAAAGCTCGGCATGTGTCTTTGGGCGTACCATACCATAGTCCAAACTCCTACTGGTAGCACACCATTTTTGTTGGTATATAGAAGTGAAGAGGTTCTCCCCATAGAGATTCATATTCCTTCTCTTCGAGTGGCCCTTTCACGTTACTTGACGGATGAAGACAACCATCGCTTGCAACTACACGAGTTAGAAGCATTGGACGAAAAACGCTTCTTGACTCAGTCGCATATCGAGCTATATCAAGCGCGCATCTCTGGAACCTTTAATAAGAAGGTTAAGAAGAGGACGTTCCAGGTCGACAACCTCATTTTAGTGGTCCCAATACCGATGATCACAACTCACAAAAGTAAAGAAAAATTCCAGCCCAAGTGGGAAGGTCCCTTTGTGATAGAGTCTGTGTACTCTAACCACGCTTACAGGCTCACGAAGTCCAATAAAGATATGATGATGATTCCTATCAATGACAAGTTCTTAAAGAAGTACTATATCTGAGTTGTGACCAGACATATAATATTGATTGCCTGCCGTCATCTTCTTGAGGTACGTGATATCAATATTCAAAGTATGATGTTTGTACTCTATAAATCTCCACTCTGAATAGTCCTATACTATGTCCATATTACTTCCTCGAGGATGTTCATATCAGTTAACTAGCAAAAATTCTATTTTTTTTGTCATAACCCACCTTCCCACTACATGTGGCGAAAGCTGCATGTACCACAAAAGAAGTCCGCCTACAAGCACCCTTCCATTTCCCAATTGCCTTAAGGGTATCTTGCTTTTGACTCCCAGCTGGGTCAAAGGTATTCCTTATTTAAAGATTGCTTTTTCCCGTAGGAGAACAAAACACCTAAATTAGTAGCTCATGTCCACATTACAGCTGACCTACCTCCCAGAAAATAACCATGTCCATATCACTTTTGTATTATTTTCCAGACTAAAAATAAACTATTCGCCACGTCCATATTACCTATGAGTGAGTACCCATCCTACCTCCAAGAAATAACCATATCCATATCTCCTCTGGGTTATTTTCCAAACTAAAGATAATCTGTTCACCACGTCCATATAACCTCTGTGTAAATACCTATCTTACCTCATTGTTTATTTCAAACAGCGATACACCAAAGATACTTGCCATGTCCATATTATCTCTGAGCAAGATATTCTACCTATTACACTATCAGGCCCATGTGGTCTCTGGTAGCATGTCTTACTTTTCCTTGTCATCCGTATCTAATCTCAGGTATGCCAAGGATAACAGATCCACTGAACCCTAGTCTATTTTCTTGCATAACATTCTAAACGCTACAAACATCCCTTTTTGACAGAAGTTTCTCAAGCACAGAATGCATAAGGCAAACAGTGATAGTTCATGCATGACTTAGCAGTTATCCTAAGCAATCTAACATTAAAAGAGTGCTAAAAAGATTTATTGATAAAAAGGAAGTAAGGGGCTACAAAATAGGGCCATAAAGACAAGAGCCCCTAAGAAGAGGAACAATCAGAAGTGTCGGTGGCATCAACGAGGTCCTAGAGCGACTAGATAGCAACAGTATAGAAGAGGCGACGAAAGGCCGCTATCCCTCCTACAATTCCCTCTCTCATTGAGGAAGAAAACCGAAATCCGGAGGTGCCTCTAAAGGCCTACCAAAGTCCCCCACAAACATGCCAATGTAGTTCAGAAGTCGTCCAGCCCTCAGCAGCAACTGATCCTTCTCCTCCAGACTTTTTTGCCCCAACAACGGAGGAAGCGCCACCACAGGCCCTACAGCAGAGGAGGAAGTACTGGGAGATGCCACCCTCCTTGACCTAAATCGGCTACGATAAGAAGTTTATTCTGGAGCAATAGGAGAAGTGATGAATGAACTTAGGAGCAGTGGTCTCCTTATATAGACAAAGCCATCGAATCTTAGGATTCATCCTTTATGGTATGGGAAATGGAAAAGCATTCATGATGAGGATTGACATATGATCTCCTCGAAGCAGGAGTCTCTAGATAATGGAAAATCAAGGTCCAAAGCAAAATCTCATCAAATCCTGAGCAGATGTCAATCAAAGTATGCTAGGCTGGCAACGTTTCAAACCACTTCATAATAGACATCATCATCAAAGGCCCAATAACTTCACAGAGTTCTAACGGACGAAGCCCATCCTGCTCGATAACTCCACAAGTCCATGCTTTCGTTCAAAGTATTCTAAACTCATTTCATGTTTAAAAAGTTTGAAGGGGGCCTTGTAGAAGCATGCAAATTTTCCAAGCCCGCTTAGCCAAAATACAACAAGCTTCCTGTGCAAAGCCTACTACAAAAATTTGTCAGATTAGCGACGTTCCAAAACGTTGCTAATCTCGGCAAAAACGTCGCTAAGTGACATTAGCGACATTTTCAGCACCGTTTTGGAAACGACAGAAAAAAATGTGTCGCTAATCGAGAAAATGTCGCAAAACGTCGCTATGGCGACGTTAGTTAGCGACGTTTATAACGTCGCTAATTAGCGACATTATTTGCGAAGTTTTCACGTGGACGCTAATTAGTGACGCAAATTACGACGTTATTGTGTGGTCGTCGTTTAGCGAAACTTTTGCGATGTTTTGGCGACGACGTGCTGACATCAGAATTGGTGCCACGTGTTGCTACGTCAGCATTTTAGCGACGCTTTTAGCGAAATTTATTAACGTCGCAAATATTTAGCGATGAATATTAACGTCGCTAAAAACGTTGCTAAGTTAAAAAAATAGAATCCAGAATGCAAATAGAGCTGGAGCCTGAGCCAAAATACAGAATCCAAAATACAAAATACAGAATCCAATCCCTGGGTTCGCCGACCCCCTTGGTGGAAGACTCAACACCGGTACGCACAATACATTCCAGAATATACAAAAAATAAAGAAAAAATACTATCCGCAACGAACAAAGTCAATATATAATATCCTCAACGAACAAAGTCAATATGCTCAAATACGTACAAAGTCAATATCCTCAACGAACAAAGTAAATATCCCTAAATACGTACAGAGTAAAAAATATAGTACAGTCCGAAAATGCAAAAACGAAACTACTGATCGCCTGGAGCTGGAGCTGGACCCGGTGCTGGAGCCGGATCTGGAGGAGGAGCGCCACCTGATGACTGTCGTCGCAACGCCAGGATCGTCTGATACTCCTCCGGTGACAACAGGTGGACGAGCATGTCCTCCTGTGCACCGCCAGATGTAGACGATGCTGCCGACGTACTAGCAGACGGTCGCTCCATAGACATCTCCTGGAACTGCTGCATCTGCTCGACCAACTGCTGCGTAGCCTCCTGCGTAGCGTGGGTCATCTGTCGCAGCGCCTCAGTAGTCTCCTCAAGCCTCTCAAAGCGTGAGATGAGCGCAGAATCATCTGTATGCGGCCCCACCATCCTCTGTAGCATCTCGTCACACAGAGCTGCGATCTGCGCATCGATACTCTGCTTGTGGCGGAGCGACTCCTTAGTCTATGTGGGGCTGGGCACACTAGTGGCGGTCGTAGAGGCCTGTGACGCAATGAAGGCACCATAGGGGCCCGTACCATAGTACGTACCCCTATGCATGCCACCAACGGCCCTCATCCATAGCTCGTCATCTGACTGAGCTGCGGCGGCCGGGGACTGCAGGGAAGTGCTAGCACTATCTCCCTCTGACCGTGTCGGCCCGGCTTTCCTAAGCCTAAAAAACTCAGCCTAGAAATAACATCTATATGAATTCTCACGTGGTCGCTAAAAATTAATATTAATGAACTAGCATTAAGTAAAACTTCAAAAACTCGGCCTATAAATAACATCTATATGAATTTTTTATGTAACAAAAAATTAATATTAATGAACTAGCATTAAGTAAAACTTACGTAGGTGTCCCGGGCCTTGTCGTCTATGAACCGCTCCCCCTTCGTGTGGGTGGCGAGGAACAAGGTCACCATATTCGGGTCTTCTCTCGATTCAACCTGTTATAAAATTATTATATGATTTGTCAGATATGTTGAAAGAAATATATTACTATAAAGTATTAATTATAGGTATACGACGAGATACGTACCATATGGGTGAAGAAATCCATGATGGACCGTGATCCACCACACCACTGCGACCCTGTCTGTCGCACTCTTTTAGACTTCACGAACTTCTCCTTGTAGGCTTCCTCCTCGAATCTCCTCTTCATTATCGCCCAGTCGGCGACAGAGATCCAACCCTGAATAGGCTCTCCCCGGCGCTCATGATCCTTTTGGTCGAGGATCGCGTCCCTAATGAGCTTGCTGGCGACGCTGGAAAAATAGCCTCGACAGCAACGACGCGGTGGGGAGAAAAGAAGTAAGTCCGCTAAAAAATCATAAAAGTATGTAAGTTATAACATAACATGCTAAATGTTAAAAGGAAATAAACTTTTACGTACCGAAAAGTGCTCAAACCAGAAGGCCTTCTTGTCGGCCGGGACATCCCTCCAGTTGATCCAGGGCCTCCCGTAGTTCTGTCGCAGGAATGTACCCAGCGACCGGTGTACGAAGGAGGGATGATACCTGTAAAATGGAAATTAAAATTTATTAAACAAGTTTATAATAAATTTAAACAAATTAAATATAACAATTTTACTTACCGCCTGGTCCAAGTACAGGCCCAAATCTCCAACCTCATATCCCCCTCCGGGCGACACGGAGGATCTGTCTCAAATGGGAGCTGCAGCCTGCCCCTACCCCCTGTCCCTACCCTTGGCCCTGCCCGCAGTCTGCCCCTCGGCCTCGCCCTCGTCCTCGGCGTGGGCCTCGCCATCGCCCTCGACCTCGACGTGGGCCTCGGCCTCGGCCTGCTCCTCTGTAGTAGGGTCGGCCTCTGGAATACTCGACGGTACTGGCTGCGTAGAAGAAGAAGGCCCTAGCCTCGAACTACTAGAGCCGGGTATGGAGACACTGCCGGCGACTAGACCGCTAGTGTATACTGGAGTGCGGGAGGATAAGGAGTCGGTAGGAGGAGTGGTAGATGGAGACTGTCGGCCTCGTCGACTCCTACCAGCACCAGAACCAAGGATCCACGTCAAGCCATATCTGAAAAAATACAGAAGTATACCATACTACATCTGAAAAAACAAAAGTAAACCATACTACATCTGAAAATGTCGCTAAGTAAACCATACTACATCTGAAAAAAACAAAAGTAAACCATACTACATCTGAAAACGTCGCTTATTAATGTCACTAAAACAAAAGTAAACCATACTACATCTGAAAAAACAAAAGTAATCCATACTATGTCTGAAAATTAAACATATCCAATCCTCTTCTGAAAATTCATCTTGTTCTGATTCCTCTTCCTCTTCCTCTTCACTTCTATCAACTTCCTCTTCCTCTTCTGATACCTCTACCTCTTCCAATTGATGAAACATGTCATAAGGAACTTTCGTTGAGTCCACATCGATAATATTTGTAATAAGAGGTAGTTCGTCTTCCTGATAAGCTATCTCGTCGACATCGAAGGTATTCTGAGCTTTAGTCCTACAGACTGCCCTCCAATCTGATCTCCTGGCTCCTCGTTTTGGATAGCTGGTAAAGTAAACTAGTTGAGCCTGGATTGCTAGAACAAACGGCTCATAAGCTTGATATCGACGGCGATAATTTATGTCAACAAGACCATGTTTGTCAACTCTCCAACCTCGACCTTGGATCGGGTCGAACCAGTCACATCTGAACAAGACGATCTTACGATCTATAGCATAATTGTATGTCAGTTCCACAATCTCCCGTAAGACGCCAAAGAAGTCATTGCCTGGGTCGACGTCTTTGTAGTTTGAAAATTTTATGCACAAACAGCTATTCTTCGTAGAATCCAAATCCAAGAAGTCATCTCTTATTTGAGCATTTGTTGACTTGAACCTGAAGCCATTTACGCAGTAACTTGGCCAGGTCTTCACTTGATAAATTGGTCCCTTGGCTAGAGTTTTAATATACTCATTCTCAAGGATTACCTCCGAACGATCAACCTAAATACAATATAAACGATGCTAACTTAATTATTATGTGCAAGTATAAATGTACAGAAAAAGTAAATTGTGAAGATATCCGTACATATGCTCTCAACCAAAAAGAAAAAATGAAGTCTCATTTGCTGTTCTACTTCCTCCTCGGTTGCGTACGGTTTGTTGGACGTTATCTCATTCTTAAACATGGTGAAAAGCAATGAAGCATAGGTATATTAGTTATATTGAGAAGCAACGAAGCACGCGAAATAATTTTACTTACTCCTCTAGCTTGTCCACTTCTTCCTCATCGCAGTTGAGCAATACATATAACATTGCAGCACTAACCTTGTCGTCATTTAGATATCTTTTTTTATTTTACCAGATGGTTTTTCACAGGCAGTAAATACTTTCAGCTTTGCCTCAATGCCAACTTCATAGCCGTTATCATTTCTGGGAGCCCTTGTTCTGTTTGTAGCAATATGAGGCTGAAAATACATGGAACAGAAGTTTGAAATCTCCTCAAGGACATATGCTTCACAAATAGAACCCTCCACCCGTGCCTTATTTTTCACCTTTCTCTTGAGGTGGTTCAACTGTCGTACGAACAGGTACATCCAACTATAACCGACAAGTCCAGCAACAAGAGCCTCATGGATAAGATGAATCAGCAAATGCTCTATTGAGTCAAAGAATGCAGGAGGAAAAACTCTCTCAAGTTTACAAAGTGTTACCACAATGTCCTTCTCTTGCTTCTCTAAACGATCGACGAGCAACTTGCAAGAACAAAGATCTCTGAAGAATATGCTAAGCTCTGTTAATGGATCCCAGACTACCAGCGGTAATAATTTTCGAAATGCAACAGGAATTAACCTCTCCATGAATACGTAGCAATCGTCGCTCTTCATTCTGGTCAGTTTACACTCCTTTATCTCGACACATCTTCTTAGATTGGAGACGTATCCGTTCAAAAATTTCAAGTCCTGGATTCTTCTACAAAGTCTCACTTTGTCCTCCTTGTCCAGCGAGTAGATTTTCTTAGGACGCAAAAGCTTTCCCTTCCTCTTGTCTATCATGTGCAATGTAGGGCGTCTGCATATTTCGGCTAAGTCCAATCTAGCCTTCTGATTGTCTTTTGTCTTTCCCTTGACGTCCATTACAGTATTAATGATGTTATCAAACATGTTCTTCTCGATATGCATGACGTCAAGGTTATGTCTAATCAGATTTGTGCTCCAATATGACAGATCCCAGAATATACTCATTTTGGTCCAGTTATGATCTTCGCCAAATCCCTCACAACGGCTGCTCGTTGTAGGATCTTCAATAGCACTTGAGATTTCCTTTACTTGCTTCCATGTGTCATCTCCGGAAAAATTTGGCGGTGGATCGCCCTTCTCCATAGCTCTGGCACGGAAAGCAGTTCTGTTCCTACGGTACGGATGGTCTTTCGGCAAGAACTGTCGGTGACAATCAAAGAAGCATGACTTTTCTCCGTGTCTCAAATGAAAAGCCTTAGTGCGGTCCATGCAGTACGGACATGAAAGCCGACCATGAGTGCTCCATCCAGATAATATTCCACAAGCCAAAAAGTCATTGATTGTCCACATTAGTGCTGCCCGCATCTAAAAATTCTGTTTTTTTGAAGCATCATACATGTACGCCCCTGTTTCCCATAGCTGCTTCAGCTCATCTATCAACGGCTGTAAGTACACGTCAATGTTCCTCTTCGGGTTGTTCGGACCGGGGATGATAATAGTTAAGAACATGTAAGGTGTCTTCATGTACATCCAAGGCGGTAAGTTGTACGGAGTGAGGATTACCAGCCAGCATGAATATTAGGAGCCTGAAAGACCAAATAGGGTGAAACCATCAGAGTAGAGCCCCAACCTTACATTACGTGCATCAGAAGCAAAATTAGGATATGCTCGATCGAAGTGCTTCCACGCTTCTCCATCAGATGGGTGATCCAACACTCCTTCGGTGTGTTGTCTCTTGTGCCAACTCATATTTTTGACAGTCTTTTTCACCACGAACAACCTCTGCAACTGCGACGTCAACGGCAAGTAGTGTATTGAAGCAGTCGGTCTTCTAGACTTGCCTGCAGCAGTTGGCTTGTAGCGATCAGCACCACAGAATCTGCACACTTCTACATCCTTGTGATCATTATAGTAAAGCATGCATCCGTTCTGATAGCAATCGATCTTGTCGTATCCCATCCAGAGGGATCTCAGCATCCTCTTAGAGCGGTAGAAGTCTTTCGGTAACTTGGCACCCTCCGACAAGATATCGATAATCAACTCGAGCACTCTATTATAGCATTCTTACGACATGTAAAATTAGACTTTATGCTCAAGATCCGAGTGATCCCCTCTAACGGTGAATGGTCCTCACAGCCAGGGTACAAAGGAGTCCTTGCATTCTCCAGCAACTCTATGAACTTCGCGACATCGACATTCGGTGCCTCCTCAGCTGCATCACGATTGTATGGATCGAAACTAGGCCCCGCTGCGACGAAGACCATGTTCACGTACTCGTTGTCGACACCAGTTCGGTTGTGGACATTCATATAAGGCTCCACATAAGGCTCAACATAAGGCTCCACATAAGGCTCCGCTTGGAATTCTAAAGGTACAAGCTCCCCGTGTGCAGTCCATTGGTAGTAATTCAGAAGGAAATCCTTTGTGTATAAGTGATACGTCACATCCAATTCTGGTTGAAACTTCATGTTCTGACATTTTGCACACGGGTACTTAATGTCCATTCCGTCCATGGATTGAGGAAATGCTTTCGCGAATGGATGAATTGTTCTACTCTGGTGATGTATTCACCTCGCATACCGTACCAGTCATCTCGAATACGGTTGTACATCCACGAAGGTCTAGCAGATACATGGATATAGCCATTTCTAGATATCTGTAAATATGAATAAACTTCAAAACTAAAACGAATATACTACATACTACATACATACATATATACTGCGAGCCCCCTAGGGGCCCCACCCCGAGCAGTAGAACCCCCAACCCTACGAGCAGCAAGAAGGTCCTAACCCGACGTACGGCCGTGACTCGGGACCATTCCTATGAGTATCCGGATCAAGGAAAATAGACGATGACATTAACCAACCAACAAAACTACGTGTTACAAATATCGGCACTATCGGTACGTGGTTTTGAATCGGAGTATCAGATTTTTCGGTGTCGAAAAACTAATAATTATTACTAAATTATCAGATTTTTTGTCACTATCGGTGCCCCTGACCCAGCCCCCCCGTACCCCTCCCCCATTCCCCCAACACTACCCCTAACCCTAACCCGAACCCTATCCCTAATCCCTCCCCCACCAGCCCCCCTCTCCTCTCCAGCCCCCCCTCACCCCCTCTGCTACCCTCCCCCACCAACCACCCCTAACCCTAACCCGAACCGTTATCATAACCCTCCCCTCTCCTCCCCCTAACCTCCCCCGCCCTCACCCCCCCGCCCCTTCCCTCCATACACCCACCCCTAACCCGAACCCTAACCCTCCCCTCCCTCCAGCCTCCCTCCTCACCCCCAGCCGCCCTCACCCCCCAGCCACCCCCAACCATTCCTCACCCCCAACCACCCGCACCTCCTGCCCCTCCCCCCGAGTCACCAGCACCCCCCAACCACCAACAACAAAAATAGAGAGAGAGAGAGTCACATACCGGAGGAGAGTCGTCAGAGAGAGTAAGAGTCGTCGGAGAGAGTGAGAGTGCCGGAGAGAGTGAGAGTGAGAGCGCCGGAGGGAGAGAGTGAGAGAGTAAAATGGATTGGGGGAATGAATCGGAGGGGAAGAATTTAATTTAGTTAGAATTTAGCAACGTTCTTACTAACGTTGCTAAATTAGTCGCTATTAGCGACGTCGTAGCGACGTTTCGCGACGACTAGCTCATGTAACTAATTTACGTCGTTGTCACATCGCTATTTTCGTTGCTAGTATCGACGGTTAGCGACGTTTCAGTTATACGTCGCTAATGTCCGTAATTTAGCGATGTTTTGTGAACTTCGCTAAATTTATGTCGCCAATTGAGCATATTTTAGGAGTAGCCAAAAAGACCTCCTACGACTCCCCAGATGGACCTTCCGCTAAATGCCAAGTCCAACAACACTTGGTATCCAAAAGCACTTTGTACTCTTCAAGTGTAGTACCAAACAATCCCCCTAGCCACCTCTATGGCGACCGATGACAGCACAACACCCGAAAAGCACGTCTTTGGCAACTTCAAAGGCAAATGGACCCTTTTTATGCGGTTGACCCTCATGAGATGGAGGACTTCATGCGATTCCCTTCCAAGAAGCTTTTATGAGGAAAAGACGTCATGCAGCTAAAAAAGTTTAAAAGGCCTCCAACGAGACTAAGTCTCCACAACACTTATGTTCCAGAAGATGGATGATTCGTGCCCCTGGTCGTGCAATCCAAATTTTGCAGATGGAAGGATTAATCCCACATTTATGGTGTGTGCGTCATAACCGCCGCCATTCAAACAAGGGATTCCCTCCAAATCATGGTATGTGGCATGTGTCAATGTGATCATGCCACCTGATTTAAATCTCGTATTTATGACATGTGTGTTATAGCCGTTCCATTCAAACGACTAATTATCCTAAATTACCGTATGTGCTACGTGTCATTCCTGATTGAGCCATACGAGTAATCAGATGCAACTAATGATGGTTACATCTCAGGATCCATAAATCCACCTCTAGAATCTTTGTAGCGAGATTCATCCAAACAGTACCATACATCATCATGATCGGGCCGATCGGTTAACCAGATGAATCAAACAGATGTGACAACCAGAGTGCATTTGTCCTACATCTCCTCATCACTGTTTCCTGCATAGTCTATCCTCTGAAGATGGCTATAAAAGGAGGCATATGCCTTTCAAAAGAACAATAACGAGAAAAAACAAAAGAACACCGTAAACATACACAAGAGATATTTCACATAGAGAGCATATCGAAGAAGCCAAGGCTTATCGATCGTCAACGAAGCAAAGGAGTCACTACAGTACTCGACCACCATCATCACACTTTCCCAGATCTTACATTTGTACTAAGAAATCCTTGTTGTGAGGGTTCTCTGTTGTACTTTTCGTTGTAAACCAGTAAAAGACGAAGTGTTTTAAACTTTTCCTTTTTTTTTACATTTGTTATGGCAACAATTGTGATTTACCGATTATATTACACAAAAGTAGGAAAAAAAGAGATTTAGTTATATGTATAACATTAGATTTCTTACATGACATTTGTAGGAAAAGGAGCCACAAAATGCACAACATTTTATCCATGAGCTTGCTCTTGTGTGATAGAAAATGAAAGTATCAGTTAAAGAAACTAGAACATTTTAGGTTCCACCATTAAGATAATAAAATAAATAAGGCACTGAAAACTTAAATTTACCATTTCTGAGCCACTTAAAATTATTGAATATGAGTCAAGAATGTAGCCAAGAGATGGAAATTGTTAGGTGTCGTAGAGCTCCACTTTTCAAAATACAACCTAATTAAAAGACCAATTCGTATTAGAACTGTGTAAGAACGTAAAATTTTGCATTAAAATGATCTTTTTTCTAGGAAAAACTGCTATATAACCAACTAAAGTCCCTATAGGGTTTATTGTTAGTCCCGGGGCTTGATCAAAGATGGAAAAACTGATGCAATCGAGATCTGAGATGTCACACAAAAACTTTGCAGTGATCAAACTCAAGATCTACGATGGTACAATAAAATAAATTGCCAAATTACAATCTGAAAGAGGGAAATAGAGAAGAGAAGATCTCTCGTTCTTCCTTGCAAACGTGTTACAATTGGGACAGAACGAGTTACAATAATCTGGAGGAAGATTAGATGAAGAACAGTTACTGGGGTGTCAAAACATCGTTGCTCAAACCAAGATTCGTCCCACACGATCTGCTTCCAGGAACCAGCAAGTTTGAAGAACTTGTGGAATGCTCGAAGTCACCTCTGTTCTGACTCCTCGGATGGACTTGCAATGGCGGCAGCAACTCTCTCTTTCTTTCTCCTTTTCTGACTTGTAATTTTCGTAGTGGTCACAAAGGAGGCCAGAAGAGAGTATTTATAGAGAGAGGGTGGAAACCCTAGCCGCCTCTTCAGTTATGGAAAGATTGAATCAAATCCTTAAAGATAGCAACCAGATTTAATTCAAATCCCTAGAAATTAATTCAAATCCCACAAAGATAGGATCTGAATTAATTCAAATCCCACAAAGATAGGATCTAATTTAATTGCATTGATTCAGCCTTTCCATAACTGATTTGTAACCTGCACAGTCAGCGAATTCCTCCATGCGGCAGCAGCAGCAGCCTGGCCGCATGAGCCTAATGGCCGCATGGACCGCATGAGCCGCATGGACCGCATGGGCCGCATGGTCCGCATGTGCCGCATGAGCCGCATGAGGCCGCATATGAGCCGTATGCCGCATAAGACCGCATGGCCGCATATGAGCCGCATAAAGACTGCATGACTGCTGACGTGCTTAGTGCAAAGTGCGCCAACAAAATGCCACATTATGCCTCATGAGCCCATGAGCCCGAGTCCGAGTCCGAGTCCGAGTCCGAGTCGCTAAGCCCCTTTGGGGCTTAGCTCCAAATAGAATTAATCCAAGAGAATGACAAAAGCATTAATGCTTAATCCTTTGAGCCTTATTCTTACCTCCTTGTAAAATCACCCACATGGTTCCCTCCTTAGGGTCACCACCCCATGTGCATCTCTCAACAACACACCTAAGTATATATGTTGAGATAACTCATGGTGTATTTCCGATGTGGGACTAAAATTTATAATGCATGTTGAGAGCAAGCTCTCTCCATGTAAAGAAAGCACCAACAATCCCCCACATATCACAACATATATATGTGTCCAGGGTTGAGCGTTCCCTACAGTAACTGTCCATTTTGCATTAGGATAGATGTCGCTGACGACTTGAATCTTCCCGCATGGGTTAAATAACAATGTGATACAAGAATGGACTATGCCTTGAATTCTGCACCACAATTGTAATTCTTTCCACTCACAAAGTATTGTTACGTGTGCTTCTGGCTGCACATTAAAGGCCCTGTGCCAGCCCGGTTTCAGTGTATAATTTTGGGCGTCTACAAGTTTACCCTCAAGAGACGGCCTGATATCTCTTTCCATACACTATAGGTGAGTTCTTTATTAAAGAGATATGGCATGAAGCCTTGCGCTTCCTTGCGGTGCTACGCCGCTATGACATGGCCTGAAGCCGAGGCATTACCCCTACCTGGAAACCTCATTGTAGTGTCATACTACTGTAGCATGAGGTCACAAGCCTCTTTGTAGTGCCAAACTACCCAGCATAAAGCCTAAGGCTTCCTTGCGGTGTTACGCCGCAACGACATGACTTGCAATGCCGAGGCTTTACCCCTACCTGGGTACCTCATCGTGGTATCGTGCCACTGTAACATGGGGCCATCCTCCCCTTTGCAGTGCTGTCTACAACTCTTTAATTACGTCATACAGCATTAGGCTACCTGCCTATTTGCGGTGCTACACCGCTGTGACTTGGCTTGCAAAGCCGAGGCATTACCCCTACCTGGGAACCTCATGGTGGAGTCACCCCACTGTAGCATGGAGTTTCACTCCTTGTAGTGCTGCTCTACCGTGCTTCCTGTAAAGCACACCAGGCATTCACTCTGCCTGAGAACTCATTAAGGCGTTTAAGCCAACCTTCCACAGGATCTATTTTTTCCGCAGAAAAATACATAGTAGACAACAGTGGTTATGGGTCCGTATCCCTTCCATGTTCCAGAGAACAAGTACCCACTGTTACCTGATAGTTTCCCAGTCAGTGATCCTCCTTTGAACCAAAAGTTAGATGCCTAGTAGATTTCTCTTTGAACTAATAGCATAAAACTTTATGGTAGGATTACAAAGACACACTATCAGAATGCCTTCAGGCCTATTTTACAAGCTATGTCATCGACCAACTGGCACTTGAGGCCCTTTGTGAACGGATCTGCCAGGTTCTCCTGACTCCGAACATCAACCACTGCAATTACACCTCTTTTGATAAGATCGTGTACTGCCCTGTGCTTCAACCGCACAGTCCTCTTCTTCCCGTTGAAAAGGTCATTTGATGCCACCGCCGCAGTTGCTTGGTTGTCACAGTATATCGGTATCGCCAATATCTGAGCCCAACCACTGGAAGATCATACATGAGCTCTCGAAGCCATTCTGCTTCATCTGCTGCAGTTTCAAGTGCATAGAATTCAGATTCCATGGAAGAACGAGAGAGTATAGTCTGCTTCTTCGACTTCCACGATATAGTAGCTCCACCCAAGGAAAAGACATATCCACCTGTGGATCTCTCGCTTTCCACCTCTGAACACCAGCTAGCATTACTGAAGCCTTCCACTACTGTCGGATACCCGTTGTAGTGCAGTGCATATGTCTGAGTTTTCTTGAGATATCTCATCACCCGCTTCACAGCTTTCCAGTGCTCAACTCCTGGGTTGCTTGTGAACCGACTCAGCATTCCCACGGCGAAAGCTATGTCAGGCCTTGTGGCAGTGGTTACATACATCAAACTTCCGATAATGCTAGAATACTCCAGCTGCCTGACGCTTTCCCTTGAATTTGGCTTCAGCTTCTGATCACACCTGTATGGCGTATCGATCCCTGGAAGATCCTTATACCCATAGCGTGTGAGCATCTTCTCAATATAGTGAGATTATGACAGCGCTACTCCAGTGTCTGTCCTGATGATCTTTATGACCAAGATGACATCTGCATCCCCCAAGTCCTTCATACTGAACTTGGTTGAGAGGAACTTTTTTGTCTTTGTGACACAGCCTATATCCGTACCTAGGATTAGCATATCGTCCACGTACAGACAAACGATGACTCCTCTTCCATCAGCGAACTTTGTGTAAACATATTTGTCCGTCTCGCTGACTCTGTAGCCGTTTGACCTAATAACTTTGTCAAACTTCTCATGCCACATCTTGGGAGCTTGCTTCAAACCATACAATGATTTCACCAACTTGCAGACTTTGTCTTCAAGACCTTTGACGATAAATCCATCTGGCTGTTGCATGTAAATCTCTTCGATCAGCTTCCCATTCAGGAATGCGGTCTTTACATCCATCTGATGTATCACCAACTTATGTATAGCTGCTAGAGCAATTAACATCCTGATAGTGGTCATCCGGACTACTGAAGCGTACGTGTCAAAGTAGTCTATCCCCTGTTTCTAAGAAAATCCCTTGGCTACCAGCCTGGCCTTGAACTTGTCAATAGTTCCATCTGCCTTCATCTTCTTCTTGAAGATCCATTTACATCCGATGGACTTTTCTCCTTCAGGTAGATCTACCAACACCCATGTGTTATTGGAGGTGATAGAGTCAAACTCGTCATTCACTGCCTCCTTCCAGAAGATAGCATCTCTGGTCTTTATCGCCTCATCATAGGTAAGCGGATCTGCTTCCACATGATAGGTGACAAAGTCATCTCCGAAATCTTTCGGTCTCCTTGCTCGCTTAGCTGACGGCTCTGCGAGTTCTGGTACAAGAGTTGTTTCCTCAGTAACAGCTTCTTTTTGGACTACTGGCTCATATGAGATTTCAGTCTCATTTGCACCTACATCATTTTCCGGAATGTCCGAAAGAACAATGTTTTTGTCTTTTGCAAACTTGTCTTCAAAGTATTCAGCATCGAGAGATTCGATGATATGATTTGACTCAATATCAAGAAATCTCCGAGCATCACTTTTCTCGACATATCCCAAGAAGATCGCCTTCTTAGTCCTTGTCCCTAGCTTCTGAATCTTCAGATCTGGGAGCTTCACATACGCTAGACACCCCCACACTCGAATGGCATTCAAGTTTGGTCTGACTTTGAACCAGAGTTCATGAGGAGTTACGTCCGAAGTTGCATATGGCACTCTATTTAGAATAAAAGTGGCCGTCAATGCAGCTTCTCCCCAGTAGCATTTAGGAAGACCCGCAGCATTGAGTTCATCATTTCTGTCAACGTTCTGTTCTTTCTCTCCGCTACTCCGTTGGATTGAGGAGAGTATGGAGCATTTGTCTCACATATAATTCCATATTCTTTGTGAGACCTGTACTCCCCACCTCGATCACTCCTTAACCTCTTGAGTTGTTGTCCAGTCTACCGTTCAGCTTCGGCCCTGAACTCTCTGAACTTCTCGAAAGCTTCGTCTTTAGACTTGAGCAAGTAGACGAACGCGTATTTTGAGAAGTCGTCGATGAAGGTTATGAAATACTTCATCCCGGCCTTCGTGGAGAAATGTTTAAAGTCACAGATATCGGAGTACACCAACTCCAGAAGATCTGTGCTTCGATTGACCCGATGAAAGGGTTTTTTTGTGATCTTCGTATGAGCACACACCTCACACTTCTCTACCTTACCCCCACATTTGGAGATAAGTCCTAGACTAGACATTTTGTTAATTCTTTTACAATGAACATGTCCTAGTCTATTATGCCACAACTCAAGAGAATAATCAGAAAATGCAACTGCATTAATGTCTTCAAACAGGTTAACAAGCTGAATTTTAAACATTCCTTCGGTTTGATAAGCCTTCCCGAAGTATATTCCTTTCTTGGACATCACCATCTGACCAGCATTGATGTCCATCCTTAAGCCTGCGTTGCAGAGCAGGCTCCCAGAGATCAGGTTCTTGGCAATCGTCGAAACATGCTTCACACCGAGTGTTCCCAGAAGTGAGTTTCAGTTCCACGGTCCCGATCCCCAGAACTTCAGCTTGGGCCTGGTTCGCCATGACAACCTTCTCAGATATCGGCTGGTACGTAACGAACCATTCCTTGCCAGAACAGACATGGCAAGTCGCACCAGTGTCTATCCACCAGTCAGAGTCAACCCCCACATTTGTGACCTGTGCGATCATGGCAACAAAGTTAGAAACCAATGAAACCTTATTAGGCTCACCTTTCTCTGATTGTTTAGGCTTAGATCTGCATTCACTCTTGTAGTGGCCTTTCTTGCCACAAATGTAACAAGTCACGTGGGACTTAGTCTTCTGTTGCTTGAAAGAAGGACCCTTCACGTTTAGATTAGTGAAGTCCTTCTTCTTGGGATGAGAAGCCGCTTGCTTCCTCTTTGGATCTCTCGTCTGCACAAGATTGGCTTTAGCCAACTGTTTGGACAGAGTGTCCACCTTCTGTTGGGAACGCATCTCGTCCTCAACATGGATCTCTTGCAGTAGATCTCCCAAGCTAATGTCTAGCTTCTTTCTGTGCATCCTTGTATAGAAGGTACTCCATCCAGCAGGAAGTTTTGAGACGATCCCTCCGACGACAAACTTGTCGGGAAGGGGCATCTCTTCGTCTTCCAGTTTCTGACGCAGCTTCAGAAATTCCTTCACCTGTGGCAGCATGGACTTTTCGTCCTCAAAGAGCAATTTGTGATATTTTTCAACCACAAACATTTTGCTCCTGTTCTTGTCTTCTTCATACAGATTTTCCACAGACTCCCATATGTCTCTGGCAAGTTCCTTCTTTGAGTAGGATTCTGCCAGGAAGTCCTCCATAGCATTCAGGATGAGAAGCCTGCAGATGCTATTTTTCCTTCTCCACTTGGCCTGGAGTTTGGTAGCCGCGTTGATTGCGACAGAAGATCCAGTGTCTGGAACAGAGGGTTCTTCCTCTAACAGAACATGATCAACGTCTTTCAGTTGAAGAGTTAGGTAAACCTTTCTTTTTCAGACTTGATAGTGCTCTCCATCGAACTTTTCCAACTTGCAGAAGTCCGATTGGAGGAGCATAGCATTAATGTTTTCCATCTACACGGATCTTGCTTTGAGATTGTTAGTCCCGGGGCTTGATCAAAGATGGAAAAACTGATGCAATCGAGATCTGAGATGTCACACAAAAACTTTGCAGTGATCAAACTCAAGATCTACGATGGTACAATAAAACAAATTGCCAAATTACAATCTGAAGGAGGGAAATAGAGAAGAGAAGATCTCTCGTTCTTCCTTGCAAACGTGTTGCAATTGGGACAGAACGAGTTACAATAATCTGGAGGAAGATTAGATGAAGAACAGTTGCTGGGGTGTCAAAACACCGTTGCTCAAAGCAAGATTCGCCCCACACGATCTGCTTCCAGGAACCAGCAAGTTTGAAGAACTTGTGGAACGCTCGAAGTCACCTCTGTTCTGACTCCTCGGATGGACTTGCAGTGGCGGCAGCAACTCTCTCTTTCTTTCTCCTTTTCTGACTTGTAATTTTCGTAGTGGTCACAAAGGAGACCAAAAGAGAGTATTTATAGAGAGAGGGTGGAAACCCTAGCCGCCTCTTCAGTTATGGAAAGATTGAATCAAATCCCAAAAGATCGCATGAGCCGCATGAGGCCGTATGACTACTGACTACTGACGTGCTAAGTGCGCCAACAAAACGCCATATTACGCCTCATGAGCCCGAGTCCGAGTCGCTAAGCCCCTTTGGGGCTTAGCTCCAAATAGAATTAATCCAAGAGAATGACAAAAGCATTAATGCTTAATCCTTGGAGCCTTATTCTTACCTCCTTGTAAAATCACCCACATGGTTCCCTCCTTAGGGTCACCACCCCATGTGCATCTCTCAACAACACACCCAAGTATATATGTTGAGATAATTCATGGTGCATTTCCGATGTGGGACTAAAATTTATAAGGCATGTTGAGAGCAAGCTCTCTCCATGTAAAGAAAGCACAAACATTTATGACAATGGTGCTACATAATAATGCACCAATACATAAATGCATGCCACCACATCCAAGAAGATACTTAAAAACAAAAAATAGAAAAAGAAAACATATTGTTGGATGAAAAAATAGAAAAAGAAAACATAATGCACCAATACATAAATGCATGTCCTCGGAGGAAGCCTGGGTCTGATTTTGCTAGACGAGAGCCAAATGATGGAATTATTTGTGAAGCTATGGTAGAAAAGAAGGAGTTGCCTTATTTTATTATTGCCGATTTCCTAGATGTATTTCTAGAAGATTTGTCAGTGTTGTCGCCGGGTCCAGAAGTTGAATTCATTATTGATTTAGTGCCAGGAGCGACACCTGTTGTATAGAATGTAAACACCCTAAATTCTACTATTAGTTTTTAAATTATATATATATATATATATATATATATATATATATATATATATATATATATATATATATATATTGATTTAGTGCCAGGAGCGACACCTGTTGTATAGAATGTAAACACCCTAAATTCTACTATTAGTTTTTAAATTATATATATATATATATATATATATATATATATATATATATATATATAATGCTAAGTCTACTACCAAATCCTTACAACCCTCTTACAACCACTCACCCATTTGCTGACATGTGGGCCATGGTCCACATGTCAGCAATGGGTGAAGGTTGTAAGCATTTGGTTGTAACTGTAGCATTACTCTCTCTATATATATAATAAAAATAAAAATAAAAATAAAAATATATATACACACACATACACTTAGTGTGTATATTATTATAAATAGATAACAAATATAGCTACAAAATATTTTTTATGCAAATATATATAGAATTAACATGTAGAATTTTAAGAAAAATTCTAGAAATTTTTATGGATTCTTCATTAGAATCGAAATAAGGAATTAAATAATAAAAGATAAAAAAATTGAAAGTGTTCATTCATCCATGAACCCGAGCTTTGCTCGAGGGAAAACTCTGTTTTTAAATCTACCAAAACTACTCAAATCCGAATCCAAATCACTCTATACCTTTAACTCTATGATTCAAATCCAAATTCTTTATTAATCCTAATCGAATTCAAAAGGAATATCCCTAAGATGGAAACTGGATTCCTTGTATAAACCAATCGATCAATATCTCTATCTTCTTCTAAGCTCTCTAGATAACTTCCTCCAGAGTACTCGTGATTTTACCCAACTAGGTCCAGAACCGTAAGCTTAGTCCCTATGCACCCTTTGCACCGCCTGCATTCGTCGAAGAATCGTCAAAGGTCGCCCGAATCACCACCCGATGCCGCATAGTACACAGCTCTGAACCTGTTTCGAGCAAACTTCGTCAATTGTTTTCTCTGTCGTCGTCCAGTCGATTTTCAAAGCGATTTCTCATGTAATCTCACAACATAACCACCTTCATATCCCATTAATTAGATTAAATTAAATCCTTTTAAAAGCCTATTAATAATTGATCAAACTTTCGAATCTTTTTGTTCTTCTGAATAAAGGAAACAAAATAGAGCTGCCCAAACACCCTTTTTGGAAGGCGAATTTTTTTCAATCCTGTGCATGAAAACTTCGATTTTTCTTCTCTGTTATATAGCATATAACCAAGATTAAAACCTTTTAATTAGATTATTTATTATGTATTTAAACTCATATTCTTTTAGTTTAAAAATCGAGAAAAAATAATTTTTTAAAAACAAAGTGCCCTGATATGGGGTACATCCTGACAAATTGGACGACTTCGTCGTACACCGATTGCATCAAAAGGTGCGTACAATATTTCATCGAAATATAAATTGGTTGTGTACACGATGAATTTGACCCGTGTCTGTCAAAATTCACCATATTTTTGCAAAATTTTCAATTACCTTCTATATGCTTGTCATGTCACGACGAGACTTGCGCCATTGGACTAGCAACATTTGACTTGCCCGGTGAATCATGTTTCGTCTATCTCTGAGACAGTTGATCGGATGGCCTCACGATCTGAATCGACGGACGATTTTGTGATCGGCTTATCGAAATTCAAATTTGGACAAATCGTTGAGTCTGTATCGTTGTTTAAACTTCGTTTGACCTATAATATGTTGAATGTAGAGACCTTTTGGTTTGACCCTTTTTTGGTGCAAAGCGGGCCGACCGATGGATACCGTTTTGACCCAAAACTAATGTTTTTGTTCCTGTGTCCAAATTGGACTTATGGGTAGAATATTTTGGCTTTCTTGCTCATTCCAAGAATGTTGGTGATGTTTGTTTCAGCATCCGGAGACGTTCGTTACAATTCCATATTTTCTGTTTTCGTTGACTTATCGTGTTCGCTTTCTGGATACCGATAAATCACCACAATACCTTCAGGCAAGCATACCTTGATATATTTATAATTTATTATATTTATTTTTAGCATGTTATTATTTATTTTATATTTGTTTTTAATTTCATATATTGTAAACTTTGCGTCCAAGTTATATTTGGGTACAAACGACTTTGTTAGTCGTTTACGTTAGTTTTATTTATTTCATGCATGTTGGCCTAGTGTTAGCGGACTATCATATGATTATAGGATATCCTTATATCTCCTTTGGCCATAACGCAGACATTACACGATTTGTTGCAATTTTCTAGGGGTACGGTCTTGCATATTTGATTTACCATCAATACGTATAATACGTGTGATGCTTAGAAATGTAATTGCTATGATTAGTGTAATAAAGACTCAAGCAATTAAAAACTGGACATGTTGTGGATATAACATGGTCATTATTACTTTGGGAGAGGGAGGACAGTTTGGTGTATGTCCTACCCAATTTAAAAGCTGTAATAATTGTACGTACTATAGTAGTTGTGTCATGATGGTTGTTAACCTCGAGCTTTGTCGATTGATAGGTTACAAGGGTCGTTGGCCTCGAGCTACATCGATTGATGTTACATGTGTTTGTTCGTGAGTGGACATGGGGGAGTCAGCCTTTACCTGCCCATACATCGAAACTTGTCTTTTATATTATACATTAGATGGTTATAAACACTCTTTTGCATATTTATTTACTTATTATGGTAGTTTATATAACATGTATATTATGTAACCTATATTATTATTATCAAAATTTCTAATTTTTATAATTATTGTAGGCATTATTGTTATTATATGAAGGAGTGACATTTGATAATTTTGGAAGTGGGATGGCAATATTGTAATTAGTGAAGAGTGGGTGGTAGTTTGGTAAATAGTTAATAATCAGTAAGGTGGGAACCTTCTAGAGTTGGTAAATTAAGTATGTTTAGCTTAATCATGTTCTTAATGAAGCCTATGGAATATTCCTAGGAATTTAGCATATTCCTAGAATATTTTCACCTAATCTATGTGCTAATTACTTCTAGATTTTTCTCCACTAATCCAATAAATACCCATAATTTTTTATTAGTGATCATTCCTAAATCTAAACTGACTCTTGCCAAAACCCTAATCCTTTCTCTTCCGTATCCCATTCGTGTTAGTGTCCACCAAAATCCCATGTTAGCCGTGTCGGCCTCGGGTCCGACCCAGGGTGTTCATTCCATTTCATTCCACCATTTCTATTATAATTTACAATCTTGATTCTCCGTGTCTGATAAGATATTATTCCCTAAAATTCTACAGACAACATACACTCAATCCTTTGTGTCCCCAGGTCCGACCCCAAGGACAAGGCCTTGACTTACACCCAGTCCCTGGACTATGTGTCCAATACAATCGACACACCCATCTTTTTCGTGTCCCCGTATTTGTGTTATGCCCGCAACCGACCCGAACCAGATTCGCTGCCTCAACCGTATCCAACCGTCGTCTTCCTCAGACCTGACCACTGTGTCCGGCAAGTACGTCCGAGTTAGGTAAGCTACCGCGCTCTGAGCCGAGTATTCGCACCTTGCCAACACCAAATCATGCACCACCACCTTTTTCTTCGCCTGTGATCTGTCCAGCCACTGATCTTGTTGGTCGACTACTACCAGATCAACTAGACACCGATCGGACCACTATTACTTGAGAGCCACCCACCATCTCCTCTATCGCATTTCTGTCGGAGTCGCCATAATTTCTAGTTTAAGCAGGAAGGAGCAGCCATGACCGAGTGGGACCGCCCTTCTCTTTTGACCTCGACCCTAACTCTAGGTCTTCTACCACTACAACCACCCATATCAGGGATCCACTTCACTACTACCACATTCTTTCTCCTCTGCCTGACCAGCCAAGTCCTCTGTCGTGACTATATTGGTCGATCCATAGTCATTCTTCCCAAAATTTGTAGGACCAGGCATATGTAAACATGCCAATTACGTATCAAGTGGAATCCAGTCCAACCGAATACATATAAGCTATCTAGAGGTTAAGAAAAACTATCTAAAATGCCTAGTCAACTATATCTTAATCCACCAAATAGTAACATCAATAGCGAACCAAGTTTACTATAGTTGATCCGACCATAATACACTTATTTTAATATAAAAAATGTATTAGAGTGGATCCTAATAACACATATGTCATGAACAAGCTAGAGGAAAGATTAAGCTTGTAAAATACTAGGCTATAATAGCAGCATGAGTCAATATAGGATAAAAATATAAATATGGAAGGATATGCCGATGGTATCAACTAAATATAGCTAAAATCTGGGAAAAGCAATCTTCATCTATCCATTTATTCTACTATGACAGTAGACTTAGCAAATACTGGAGAGATCACCAGGTCCTCAGCAAGGACGTGGTAAGGTACATAATATACAGGCCTATTATAATATTAAATAACATATATGGAAGACATGAATAAAAATACACAATAACTGCAAGAACAAGGAAAGAATATCATAAGAGAATAATTCTATAGATGGTGGCATGTCGTAGAGAAGTGTTGTAATAGACTTGGCTAACAATCAATCAAGTCAGTCCTATAGAGAGTAGCTCAATGAAAGTGCTCACAATCTATAGTATATCTCCATTGTATTTCAATGCAAGAAATACCTATCGAGACTGGTCAAGTAGCTAATCCTAGTATCAATCTCCTCTCCAGAAGGAACATAAGGGTCAAGTCAATCCTATAGAGAGTAGTCCAATACAAGAAATTCCAATCTATAGTGTATCTCAATTGTAGTTCAATGTAAGAACTTCCAATCGAGAATGGTCAAATCACATCAACTCAAATCAAGTCCAAGTCAAGTCAATCAATGTCAGGTTAAGTCAAGGAAATGCGGCGTAGGTCTAACAACTCTATCACAAGACACATGTGAACATGAAGAAGGACAAGCAACAAAAAAGTAATGTTAACCATATACAAGCATGTAAAGGAAAAAATAGGTAAAGTAGTGGATGATAACCAATTATGAACACAATAAGAAAGTAACCATATGACAAAGAAATAATAAGAAAAAAGGAAACATGTAAATACTGTACAAGTTGGCAAGGTATACTTGTCTGTCGTCCAAGTCCCCGCTGGATTCGTAATACCAAAGCTTATTAAGGGTTCACATAATACTAAAAAGTATTATTATTATTCTAATTATACATCTGATACATGGGCTTCCAAACACAAAAGGTCTACTTACTTCTAGAGGATACCTAGACCTCGTTTATTATCTTTTAACCTCAAAAAATTAGTACTAGGCACCCAACACCAAGATATGAGTTTAAACCAGTATTAATTTATGAAAACACATGTTTAACCATGGCTTTAATTAACCATTAAATTTCAAAGTTGGAAACTTTGGACTTGGTGTATGAAAATGACTAGTTTCCAACAACTAGTTTTATATTTTTCGACTTCCAAAATTTAATGTTAAGTCCCAAACACAAGGACATGCAAATAAATCATATTAATATCATAAATATATAATTTACATATGATTTATACTTAGTTTAACCTCTAAATTTCAGAATTAGCTTTTTAGTATAATTCATGGTTATGGCTAAATTATACCTACTAGTTTTGTCTAAAACTTAACAATAATAATACCAATGAATGGCCATGACCTATGTCTACCAAAAATCATATACAAATTACTTAAAAATGATTAAAACTCAGAAAAAATATTATTTTTAAATACTAATATCAGCCCCTAATTATGTGCCAAACAATACCATAAATTCAATCAAGAACCTGGTCTAATGGCACATAATTTTATGGATTAGATTTGACATGAAAATATCATAAATATAGGTTGAAAGTACTTTATTATAGAATTAAAACACATATAAATTCAGTTTTAAAGTTTGATATCAAACTCTCAAACAATCGCATCAATAACTATCAAACTAGTGCTACCATAATCTAATTATATCACCAATCTAGCATATAACCTAGATGGATATTAATATAAAAAAGATGGCAAATCATGGGTTCTAAAATATTAGTTTCACATAAATTTATGAGAAGATCATGCCATGGAGTTTGGTAAAGAAAGATTGAATGTTTACTAAAAGATTCAGAGGATTGGATGATGATGCTTCTTTTTGTCCAAGAAACACTTCTCCTTGTTTTTCCTGGCTTACTACTCCTTGCTTGGTGGATTGAAGATGATGGAAATGAAGTTTTGATGGATTTGATGGTAAAAATGGTGTCTTTATGGTTGTTTGGTGGAGTTTTGGTGGAAGGATGGTGTAAATGATGAACTTTTGGTTGTAGGAGGATGTAAATATGAATTGAATGGATTAAAGGGAGGGGGCTGATATTTTCAAAGAGGAAGAGGGGCGAAGGGCAGGGCGGCGGTGAGGTAATGGCATAAAGTGGAATTTTAGGGTTAGGGTTGGGTTTTATGAAGAGTAGTGTATATATATATATATATATATATATATATATATATATATATATATATATATATATATATATATATATGTTTGCATGTGCGTATGGGCTTAAGGATGGGTTGTAGAGGCCTTTTAGGGGGTCGGCCACATGTGGGTTGTTGCTTGGAGGGGCGATCATGGTAGGGGCTAGTGTGCAGGGGTTTTTGGTAGTTAGGACTTTGGGTATATATATATATATATATATATATATATATATATATATATATATATATATATATATATATATATATTTGTGTGTCCATTTCTTGAGGCCGTCAGCTTGGGATCGTGGCAGTCCCGCAACCACCCAACCATCCCATGCCCCAGGGGGGGAGGGGGGGCTCGAACATGGGACCTCCCCCAAGTGAGCTCCCCTCCCTAATCACTTGGGCTAGAGAGCTTGGACTATATATATATATATATATATATATATATATATATATATATATATATATATATATATATATGTTGGTGTTTTTGCCTTTGGACTAGGAAAGATAGTCCCACATCGACTACACCAAATGGTGAGTATCTCAATATAATTCATTGCTTGTGTTGAGGTGTGCACATGAGGTATGGTGGGGTACAAGTGTGTGTCATGTGGGAGTATTTTCGTAGAAGAAAAAAGGATTAATTCCAACAAAGATGTAAGTTAATTTTTGTTGTGCGGAATCGGACTCGGACACGGACTCCAGGATGTCTCGTGCATGCACGGGAGTGTTCGGAGGGTAGGCACGGACTGGCACACTTCCATGCTGATTGTGGGATGATCTAAAATATCAAACTCTATTTTTGAGTATTGGTATTTTAATCCCACATCGTATAAGAGAAGAGTTAAGTCTCACTCCACTCTATAAATAGAGCCCCTTGGACTCCTTTGAAAGATGTACCAAAAAGAGAGTTAAAGGAGTCCGTAAAGTCCAGGAAGCCCGTTCAAGTCTCAAATATTGACTGACGAGCGTTCCAGAAGTTCTCTAGAATTGCTGGTTCCTGGAAGTGGATCGTATATAGGCGAATCTTTCTTTGAGCAACGGTGATCTTATCACCCCAGCAAAGCTGTCTTTCTCTTTCTTCTTTCCTTCTCTTCTTCTCTGATCTAATTAGATACTTCTTGTGGGCTTTCGTTGCTGCTTCAAGCAACTCGATTTGGACCTTCCTAAAAGAAGCTCTACTTTCGTTTGCTGTTGTAACGAAATCACTTTAGATTTTCGTTACCCATAATCCTCCAAGGATCTCTTTGTGCACCTTCTTTGAAGTGTTGCTACGAAACGTTGTTGTTGTTGAGACAACTGCTTCATTTCTCTATTTTTTATCAAAAATTATGCCTCGGGAATAACAATCTCAAAACAAGATTAAGAAGATGTAAAACTCTCGTGCTTCTCTCATCGATACCTGCTTTAACAAGTTGGAGAAATTAGACGGAGAATATTTCCAAATTTGGAAGAGGAAGGTCACCCTTAATCTTCAACTCGTGGACGTAGACCATGTGTTGATTGAGGATGAACCGATGATTCCAGAAGAAGGAACTGCCGATGCTATTGCTGCTGCACTCGTCAAGCAGAGCAAATGGAAGAGAGAAAACAACATCTGTATTCTGCTGATTCTCAATTCTATGGAAGACTCACTGGCAGAGTCATATTCCAAGAAGGTGAAGGCCAAAGAGATCTGGGATTCTTTGGGTGAGCTATATGACGATGATGAGAACAGGTCCAAAATATTTACCGTCGAAAAGTACCACAAGTGGCTCTTCGAAGACGAGATGGTGATGCTACCTCATGTGAAGGAATTCCTGAAGTTGCACCAAAAGTTAGATGACGAGAAAATGCCCCTCGTCGACAAGTTTGTCGTTGGAGGGATAGTCTCGAAACTTCTTGCTGGTTAGAGCAACTTCTATGCTAGAATGCATTGGAAGAAGCTGGACATTAGCTTGAAAGATCTTCTACAAGAGATCCACGTTGAGGACGAAATACGATCTCAACAGAAGATGGACTCTCTGTCCAAACAACTGGTTAAGACCAACTTGGTGCAGACAAAAGAGTTCAAGGGGAAGTAGGTGGCTTCTCATCCCAAGGAGAAGGACTCCACTAATCTAAAAGTGAACGATCCTTCGTTCAAGCAACAGAAGTCCAAATCCCACGTAACTTGCTTCAACTGTGACAAGAATGGCCACTACATGAGTGAATGCAAATCCAAGCCCAAACCACAATAGCAGGTATAGCTAAACTTGGTTATTTTAATTACTTAAATTGGTTGCTATTGTTGCATAGGTTGAGTTATCTAGCATGGTAGCTGACTAGTGGTCTGACACTAGTACATCTGACCACGTGTGCTCTCAAATGAGCTGTTCACCAAGGACAAGCCTTGTTATGACGAAGGTCTCGATGGCGAACATATATCTAGCAGAAGTTCTAAAGATCGAGATAGTGGTTATTAACCACCGACAAGGACACTAAAATGCGTGTTGCACGTACCAGAGATTTTTCGGAGATCTGATCTTAGAAAGCCTGTTATCTGATACAGACTTGAAAGATGGACATTCGTACTAGCCAGATGGTAATTTCTTGGCGAGGAACATGCTTTGAAAAGAAGTTCGATGCTGAAGGGATGTTCGAACTTCTGCTGATGGCGATGAGTTACTTCATTGAATGGACTGAGAGTTGTTCTATGATAGAAGTAGACTCAAGCTGTCCTACCGGGACCTTATCTTCGGAATATGGGGGTAAGGAGGTGGACGAGTTTAAGGTCTGTGCAGATACAAGACTATTAGGAAGCTGTTCAGACGATTGAACTAAAGTACTGATCATCTGGAGTTAGTACACTCAGATATCTGTGACTTTTATCAATTCTCCACAAAGGCCGGTTCAAGTGTTTCTCGAAGTGCATGTTCACATGACTTCTCAAGTAGAAGGATGCAGCATTCGAGTAGTTCAGAGACTTCAGGGTTGCAGCTGAACGTTAAACCGATCTACAACTACTCAGAAGTGATCGAGATGTAGAGTATAGGTCTCATGAATTCGCATCGTTCTGCAAAGAACATAGAATCATCAATGAGACTACTGCTCCATATTTTCCTCAATCTAATGGTGTAGCAGAGAGGAAGAACAAAACGTTGACAAAAATGATGAACTCAATTCTGTTAACTGCGTGTCTTCCTAAATGCTACTGGGGAGAAGCTGCATTGACGACCACTTTTATTATAAATAGAGTGCCGTATGCAACTTCAGACGTAACTCCTCATGAACTCTGGTTCAAAGTCAGACCTAACTTGAATGTCATTCGAGTGTGGGGGTGTCTGGCTTATATGAAGCTCCCAGATCTGAAGATTCAAAAGCTAGGGACTAGGACTACGAAGACGATCTTCTTGGGGTATGCCGAGAAGAGTGATGCTCGGAGATTTCTTGATATTGAGTCAAATCATATCATCGAATCTCGTGAAGATAAATTTACAAGGCATAAGAATATTGTTCTTAAGGATAAACCGGAGAATAATAAGGGTGCGCAAGAAACTGGAGTTTTCAATAAAGAAGTAGTCCAAGAAGATGATGTTAAAACAACGGTTGAACCAGAACTCGCTGAGCTATCGTCGAAGCGAGCGAGAAGGTCGAAGAACTTCGGAGATGACTTCATCACCTATCATGTGGAAGCAGATCCGCTTACCTATGATGAGGTGATGAAGATCAGAGATGCTATTTTCTGGAAGAAGGCGATAGACAATAAAATTGAATCAATCACCTCCAATAACACTTGAGTGTTGGTTGATCTACCTGAAGGAGCAAAACCTATCAGATGCAAGTGGATCTTCAAGAAGAAAATGAAAGATGATGGAACCATTGTCAAGTTCAATGCCAGGCTAGTGGCAAAAGGATTTTCTCAGAAGCAGGGGATCGACTACTTTGACACATATGCTCCAGTAGTCCGGATGACCACTATCAGAATGATTGCTCTCGGAGCGATACATAAGTTGGTGATACATCAGATGGATGTGAAAACGGCTTTCCTAAATGGCGAGCTGACCGAAGAGATTTACATGGAATAGCCAGAGGGATTTGTCATAAAGGGTCTTGAAGACAATGTCTGCAAGTTGGGAAAATCCTTGTACGGTCTTAAACAGGCTCCCAAGATGTGGCATGAGAAATTTGATAAGGTTATAAGGTCAAATGGCTACATGGTCAGCGAGACGAACAAGTATGTTTACACGAAGTTCGCTGATGGAAGAGGTGTGATCGTTTGTCCGTATGTGGACGACATGCTGATCCTAGGTACAAATATGGGATGTGTCACGGAGACAAAGAAGTTCATCTCGAGCAAGTTCAGTGTGAAGGACTTGGGGGAAGGTGATGTGATCTTAGGGATCAAGATCATTTGGATAGACACTGGACTAGCGCTGTCACAGTCTCATTATGTTGAGAAGATGATCACTCGTTACGGGTATCAGGATCTTTCAGGGATCGATACGCTGTACAGGTGTGATCTGAAGCTGAAGCCTAATTCAGGAGAAAGTGTCCGGCAGCTGGAGTATGCAAGCGTAATCGGGAGTTTGATGTACGCTATTACTGCCACAAGGCCTGACATAGCTTTTGCCGTAGGAATTCTGAGTCGTTTTACGAGCAACCCAGGCATTGAGCATTGGAAAGCTGTGAAACGGGATATGAGATATCTCAAGAAGACTTAGACATATGCAATATACTACAGCGAAGATCCGTCGGTAGTAGAATGCTTCAGTGATGCCAGCTGGTGCTCAGAAGTGGAGTGCGAGAGGTCCACAGGTGAATGCATTTTCACAATGGATGGAGTTGCTATATCGTGGAAATCGAAGAAGCAGACTATGCTCTCGCGGTCATCTATGGAATCTGAGTTCTTCGCACTTGATACCGCAATGGAGGAAGCAGAATAGCTTCGGAAGCTCATGTATGATCTACCAGTGGTTGGGGCATAAATACCGAGGATACCGATATACTACGACAACTAGGCGACTGCGGCGGTGGCATCAAATGACCTCTTCAACGGAAAGAAGTGGACTGTACGGTTGAAGCACAGGGCAGTACACGATCTCATCAAGAGGGATATTATTGAAGTGATTGATGTTCAGAGTCAGGAGAACCTGGCGGATCCGTTCACCAAGGGCCTTAAGCGCCAGCTGGTCGATGACACATCTTGTAAAATAGGCTTGAAGGTATTCGGATATTGTGTTATTACATTCCTACCATAAAGTTTTATGCTATTAGTTCAAAGAGAAATCTACTAGACTTCTAGTTTTTGGTTCAAGGGATGACTATTAACCGGAAGAATATCAAGAACGGTGGATACTTGTCCTCTGTGGCATGGAGAGGTTACGAACCTACAACCACCGTTGTCTACTATTGTTTTCTGCGAAAAACGGATCCTGTGGGAAGGTTGGCTTAAATGCCTTAATGAGTTCTAAGGCAGAGTGAATGCCTGGAGTACTTTACAGAAAGCACGGTAGCGCAGCACTACAACGAGTATAACTCCATACTATAGTGGGGTGACGCCACCATGAGGTTACCGATTAGGGGTAATGCCTCAGCTTTGTGAGCCAAGTCACAGCGGAGTTGTACCGCAAATAGGCAGGTAGCCTAATGATGCATGATAATCATAATAAAGAGAGGTAGACAGCATTACAAAGAGGACGATGTCCTCATGTTACAGTAGCATGACACCACAAAGAGGTACCAGGTAGGGTAATGCCTCGGCTTCGCAAGCCATGTCATAGCGGTGTAACACCGCACGGAAGTGCAAGGCTTTATGCTGGGTAGTTTGGCACTACAAAGAGGCTTGTGACCTCATGCTACAGTAGTAGGACACTACGATGAGGTACCCAGGTGGGGTAAAGCCTCGGCTTTAGGCCATGTCATAGCGGCGTAGCACCGCAAAGAAGCGCAATGCTTCATGTCATGACTCTTTATAAAGAACTCACCTATAGTGTATGGACAGAGATATCAGGCCGTCTCTTGAGAGTAAACTTGTAGACATCCAAAAATTATACACTAAAACCAGGCTGGCACATGGCCTTTAATGTGCAGCCAGAAGCATAGTTGATGTCATTATGTGAGTAGAAAAATTACAGTTATGGTACAGAATTCAAGGCTTAGTCCATTCTCGTATCATGCTGTTATTTAACCTATGCGGGAAGATTCAAGAAGTAGCGACATCTCTCATAATGCATGATGGGCACTCACTGTGGGAACGCTCAACCCATATATTAAGATATGTAGAGGATTGTTAGTGTTTTTGCCTTTGGACTAGAAAAGATAGTCCCACATCGGCTACACAAAATGGTGAGTATCTCAATATAATGCATTGCTTGTGCTGAGGTGTGCACATGAGGTGTGGTGGGGCACCAGTGTGTGTCATGTGGGAGTATTTTCCTAGAAGGAAAAATGATTAATTCCAACAAAGATGTAAGTTAATTTTTGTTGTGCGGACTCGGACACGGACTCCAGGATGTCTCGTGCATGCATGGGAGTGTTCGGGGGGTAGGCGCGGACTAGCACACTTCTATGCTGATTGTGGGATGATCTAAAATATTAAACTCTATTTTTTAGTATTGGTATTTTAGTCCCACGTCAGATAGAAGAAGAGGTGAAGTCTCACTCCACTCCATAAATAGAGCCCCTTGGCCTCCTTTGAAAGATGCACCAAGAAGAGAGTTAAAGGAGTCCGTAAAGTCCAGGAAGCCCGTTTAAGTCTCAAATATTGACAAACGAGCGTTCCAGAAGTTCTCTAGACCGTGCTGGTTCCTGGAAGCGAATCATATATAGGTGAATCTTGCTTTGAGCAACGATGATCTTATCACCCCAGCAAAGCTGCCTTTCTCTTTGTTCTCTCCTTCTCTTCTTCTCTGATCTAATCAGATACTTCTTGTGGGCTTTCGTCGCTACTGCTAGCAACTCGATTTGTACCTTCCTAAAAGAAGCTCTACTTTCGTTTGCTGTTGTAACAAAATCTCTTTAGATTTTCGTTACCCAAAATCCTCCAAGGATCTCTTGTGCACCTTCTTTGAAGTATTGCTATGAAACGTTGTTGCTATTGAGACAACTGTTTCATTTCTCTGTTTTCCATCGAAAATTACGCCTCAGGAATAAATATATATATATATATATATATATATTAAAAATAAAATATAAGTGTACTACATACTTATTTTGGTTTGGTTCGGCTCAAGTTCGGGTAAGATTGCTGCACTCAAAATGCCTAGAAGGTCAAAGATGCATAAAAATATTTATTTAATTTATTTATATGGTTTAAGCTATAACTTGACTTATTTTATACATGGGACATAGATATGGCTATGCCATCTCCTACCATGGCAAATATGCTAGTCATGTTATACAACTACACTAGCTATGCCAAAATTTCTAGTCAACATGCATAGCAAAATTTAACCATAACTAAGGCTATAAGTAATAAATATTGTTGTTAAAATATATAGAAAAAACCAAAAATTAATTTTAAGCCAAGTTAAAATAAAAAATATTTAAAAATTATGGGGGTTTACATTCTACTCAGCTTAAAAGAATTTATCCTAGAAATTAATTATAAACAAACAATAATGAGGTGAATGGGGTTAATTTCCAACGGGGTGGAATGATTGATGGGTATGAGTTAATCCACAAAATGATCATCAAGTCAAGAACTTAATTGCTAGTCACTTAATTACTAATTCTTAGATCCTCTTAATCTTCTGAATCTATCGAATAGATTTCTCAAAGGTCTTTTTCTATATATTTGTTCAAGTCTTCAATCTAAAATCAAATAATAATAATAATCCTTAACCATTTCCAATTCTCAAAATATTAATTTAAAATTCAAAATTTAAATTGCAACTCCATTCTTACCTTAATCTCCTCAAAAAATTAGTAACCAAAATTTATTCAAAATATCGTATTCCAATTTTCAAAATTTTGAATTTCGTTGCCTACAAAATTTAGATTCAGTTTCTATCCTCAAAGTTTAAATTGATGATTTATCCCACCAACTCAAAATTTAGCAAATCCTCTAATTGTAAATTTCTTAAATCAATTCTATATATATTCAAAATTTTAAATTCAATCCTTAAGACACTCTTCTCCTCAAGTCAAATCATTATCCTCAATTCTCTTCTATTGTTAACATTAACTCCATAACCATAAACGTTCTTTTAAAAATTCTGGAAGTCAAATGCACTAAAATCTCTCAATCTTATTTTACTTGATTGCCTTCTCAACCACTATCTAAGTAATTCGCCTATTATATATGAATTTTTTTCTTTCTAATTTGATTATGACCAAACAACTCCTACCTACTTTAGAACCCATCAATCTTTCATAATCTTAAGATTATACCTTATAAAAATCGTCTCAAAATTTAAATTGAATCCAATCCCCTCTCATTCTTGTCTGTAATTTTATTATAAATTCATCAATCATTTCAATTATTAATTTACCACGACATTGTGCCTTAAGGACGTATACCCACCTTTGGTCACACTACCCCAATAAAACACATGTTGTGAAAATTTTATATCCTTTGTCTACTAGTTGTTATTCTTCATAAAATTTAGTACCACTATATACCTATGGCATATGACATCCCTAATACCTCCCTTATCTATCAAGGTAACAAAAATTTGTAACAACAACCAATTTATGCAATTTATCTAAGGGATATTGATAAATTCTATAAAGCACGAGCATTTGTCACCTGAAATAGGAAGGGACGAGAAGCAATGACAAGAGAAAGCAAAGGAAAAGAGTAAAACATACAAAGTCCAAGAACAATAGAGAAATTATAAAGGAAGTGTCAAAGCGGTTGTGGGTTTAGAATCCTATCAAGTTTTATCCTAGTACAGACTCGTTCGACATAATTAATAACGTAACCGAGACGATATGCCCTAACTTGCATGGGCCACCATAAAAATATGTCATGCCCAGTCCCAAATTATGTAGGACCAAGAATATGTAAGCATGCTAGCTATGTGTCAAGTGGACTCTAGCCCAACCAAATACGTATAAGCTGTCTAGAGGTTAATTATAACTATATAAAATGCCTAGTCAACAATATCTCAATTCAAAAAATAGTAATATCAATAATGAATCAAGTGTACTATAGTTGATCAACCTATAATACATTGATTATGGAATAGACAAATGTATTAGAGTGGATCCCCAATAACACATATGTCATGAACAAGCTAGAGGAAAGATTAAGCTTGCAAAATACTAGGCTATAATAGCAGCATGAGTCAATATAGGACAAAAATATAAATATAAAATGATATGATGATGGTATCAACTAAATGTAGCTAAAATCCTGGAAAAGAAATCTTCATCTATCCTCTATTCTACTATGACAACAAATCTATAACGATCCTGTCCCAAATTATATAGGAACAGTAGTACGTATACATGCTAGCTACGTATCGAGTGGACTCAATTCCGGATCGAATAACGTATAAGCTGTCTTTGTGTTCTAATTTTAACTATCACTCAACTATGAATATATCTATTTTAATCCATAGAATAAGTAACGTCAAGATTGAATAGTATATATCATGTTCTGCAGGCCAATAACATATATGTTCGATTAGAACCGAAGAACGATACAAGTCTATAAAACTAGGCTAAAGAGTAGAAATTGAGTAAAATATAAAAGTACGATAAAATACCTAAATCGAATATAACAGAATCACCATGTCACTGGACTACTTCTGCATGAACGACTACCTGAAAAGATTACCAGGTCCTCATGGGATATAGAAAAGTACAAACAATATGCCAATATAATAGTAAAAAATTAAACTAAAGGGTAACTACTATAACTAGTCTAAGTGATATGCACCTGAGAACATGTTCTAGATATCAGGCTTCAGGCCACTGAGACTCACAAGCTCCTCAGCAAACAAACACCCAAGGCACTATATCATGGTACCTTGTACAAGCAATAAAATAACTCTAGAGCTTTGCTACAAAGACAATGACAAGCAATAGTATAACAACCAAGTCCCGATTAAGGTAATAAGGTCAAGCAATAAATAACCTGATATGTCGATAATAACTTCCCCACCCCAATTCTAGATCTAGCAAGTCGAGTCAAGTCCAATACAATAAATCACAAGTGCAAGTAACTACTAGTATCCTATCACGAAGTCCATCACCACGAACAATCACAAAGACGATGTATCATGAATCGTGTCGATGTCCTATGGTTTATCGTGTCAATGAATACGAATAAAATATATGCAATGCCTAGTATTTATATACAATGTCAATAAAATGACATCGGCACCTGAGTACGATATAGACGCTAAATAACGACCAATACTACATCATGACAATAAGGAACCTGAATAATGCAACAATAAAAATAAAAGACAATAAACTATAACATTGGCAAGGTACAGTTGCCTGCAACCTCTAACTGTGAATATGATGGTCCAATTCTAGGATCCCTGCTCACTTCGTCACATACACCTATAATAAATATACTAACTATTAGCAGTATGCCTATGATATACCATATATAATCTTACTATATATATACTATAGTAATATATATACCAAACTAGTCATAATAACTATTCTACACGATATAACATATACAACAATAAATCTACCTATAAAAATAATATTTGAATAACATAAAAATATCTTATCTAATTTTGGAAGAATAGTTACAAATATTCTATAATAATAATTAATATATTTTATTCATAGAAAATATGTATACAATTCTTGTATTGATTCTACATCAATATGCTTAGACTTGTTCCCTAGTTTAGCTCCCGAAACAACAAATTTTCTATAAATATTAATTCTAACAAAATAGATAAAATATGTAAAAATATGTTTTTCTTATCAACATGAACAACAATTATTTTGGACAAGTTCTGAAGCATATGGGCACATAAAATCTATAAATTTTTGAGGTTCCGATATTACAGTGACAAGTCCAAATTTTCTAAAAATAGTAAACCTCAGTAAATACTAAAAAGTATATTCAATAGAAAGCTTAGGATGCCTAGATTCTTAAGAAAAATATAGAAGGATCGAAGTGGTCCAGAAGTTGATGAAAACTTGCACGCAAAAGATTTGGTTCAGTCTGGACACCTTTTTATAAATACACGCCTCAAAAAACCCATAAATAACACTATAAGTGGACAATTGAACATGAAAATAGACATATAGATATTTTCATTTGTTTTGGTTTTAGGAGAAACGGACGTTGGAAAGTATATGAAACACATCGAGGAAGGTGACCAACCTACAAGTTCGCACATAATTGTGCTGCTGGAATTGTCTGACTTGTATGGCTATTTTGGTGTGCTAGAAGGGGTTGTAAATATGTGGATATTTGATAAAATTCTAGTGGTTCATGTTATCTTCACAACGAATATTTATGGAGCATCACGGGAGGTCGAAAAGGGGTCGAAACTGTCATTACACCACAAGGTACTATCGACTAAATAAGTTGGGAGGGGTTTAGGTTTTTGAGGGATAGGGAGATGGTGGTGGCTAATTATGGATGGAAAAATATAAAACTTAGAAGTTTTATATGTTACGGTTGTGTAAAATGTGGTTTGGATTGATTTGGTTTAGCTTTAGGCCTCATATCAATTAATATGGCAAGGTGTATATCTAGGTTTCTCTATTTGGAAGTAGGATAAATTGGGTCAATATACATAGAATCTATGCATGCATGAAAACCATTTAATTGATAAAAATCAATCAAATATTGGTCTATCAGATTTTGGCAACCTAGGATGGGCTCCACTAAGTTGGTTGGACTTGGGTTTGACAAGTAATCACCAAGTTATGCCTAGGTGAATTAATGGGTTAATATTGAGTTTCCATATTTGAAAAGTCATTGGTGAGTTGTCTCAAACCCTTTATGGCTTAAAAAATCTTCTAAAAATCAATCTAAATTCATTCTAACTAGTTATGGTAACCTATTATAGGCTTAACTAAGCCTAGTTGGACTAGTTCTAGGCCTATAGGATTTATGGTATCAAAATTAACTCCGAAAGGCTAATTAATGGGTCTTGTGTGATATTTGAAAATAAATAGCACATGTGAACTCGATTGAGTGGGACACCATTGTCATGTTTTTGGTAGACTTAAAATAGGTCAAAATTATATATTTGGTCAAAATATTTGGATCAGATTTGAGCCTCAATTCGAGAGTAGAAAATACATTGAATTTACGACAAAGGGCTAAATGACTATTTTAACCCCAAAGTTGTGTGAGAAATATGTAGTAGAAGTGAACATTTTTGGATGGGACATGATATATTAAAATGAAGGTGCAATCGTCTAGATTATGAATATATAACTAGCTTTAAGAAATTGATAATTGTTGTGCTTCAAAAATCAAAGATAGGATGAAGAATTATGAATTTAGCTTATATATCCATATTAAATAAACAAAAATAATTATAATATCCAAAAATTAGCGAGGCTTACAAGGTCTCCGCAAATACCTAGAGTGAACACTAGGTCCTCAAAAGGGACGTAGCAACATAAATAATATAAATGCCTACTATAATAGTAAATAACACGTGTAGAAATTATGAATAAAAATACACAAACAAGAACAAGGAAATAATATCATAGCGGAAGAACTCTATAGATGGTGGCATGTCGTAAAGATGTATGGTATTAACTTGGCTAACAATCAATCAAGACAGTCCTATAGAGAGTAGACCAATTTATGTATATCTCAATTGTATTTCAATACAAGAACTATCAATCGAAAATAGTCAATTAGCCAATCCTATATTAATATCCTCTCCTAAAGGGACATAAGGGTCAAGTAAATCCTATAGAGAATAGCCTATATAAGAACTCCCAGTTTATAGTGTATCTCAATTGTAGTTCAATGCAAAAACTCCTAATTGAGAATGGTCAAGTCACATTAACTCAATTCAAGTCCAAGTCAAGTCAATCAATGTCAGGTCAAGTCAAAAAAACGTGGTGTAGGACTAACAACTTTATCACAAGACATTTGTGAACACAAAGAATACCAATACAACAATCAATGGAAAAGTAGTAGAAATCATATACGTGTATGTAAAGCGAGAAAATAGGTAAAGCAGTAAATGATAACAAATTATGAACACAATAAGCATGTAACCATGTGACAAAGAAATAACAGTAAAAAAATGAAAATATGTAAATGTTGTACAAGTTGGCAAGGTATAATTGCATGTCATCCAAGTTTTTGCTGAATCCGCAATGCTAAATCCTATCAAGAGTTCACATAATACTAAAAATTATTATCAATATTCCACTTATACATATGACACATGAGTTTCTAACACAACAAGTCTACATGCTTCTAAAGGATAGCTAGACCTAATTTATTATCTTTTGACCTCCAAAAATTAGTACTATACACCCAACAACAAGATATGAGTTTAAAACAATATTAAATCATGAAAAAAATGTTTAACCATGGTTTTAGTCCAATTAACTATTAAATTCCAATTTGAAATCTTTGGACTTGGTGTATGAAAATGGCTACTTTCCAACAATTAGTTTTATAGTTTCTGACTTCCAAAATTTAACATCCCCAATAGAAGGACATGCATATATATCATATGAATGTCATAAAAATATAATAAAAATATGATTTATACTCAGTTTAACATCTAAATTTCAGAATTAGGGTTTTAGGTATAATTCATGGTTATGGCTAGATTATACCTACTACTTTAGTTCGAAACTTAACCATAATATTACCAAACAATGGCCATGACATATATCTATCAAAATCATATAAAAATTGATTAAAGTATGATTAAAACTAAGAGCTAAAATCCTTTTTAAATACTAAAATTAGCCCCTAATTATGTGTCAAACTATGCCATAAATTCAATCAAGAACCCGATCTAATGTCACATAATTTTCTGATTTTGATTTGACATAAAAATATCATAAATATAGGTTAAAAATAATTTATTTAAAGAATTAAAACAAATATAAATTTTGTTCTAAGTTTGATCTTAAACTATCAACTAATCGTATCAATAACTATCAAAGTAGTGCTACAATAATCCAATTCTATCACCAATCTAACATCCAACCTAGATGGATATTAATATGACAAAAGATGGCAAAGAATGGATTCTACAATATTGGGTTCACATAAATTTATGAGAAGTCATGGGGCTTGAGAAAGAAAGATGTAATGTTTACCGAAAAATTCAGAGGATTGGATGATGGTACTTTTTCTTGTCAAAGAAACACTCCTCCTTGTTTCTGCTTAGCTTGTTACTCCTTGCTTGGTGGATTGAAGATGATGGCAATGGAGTTTTGATGGTTTGATGGTATCTTTATGGTTGTTTAGTGAAGTTTTAGTAAAAGGATGGTGTAAGATGAACTTTTGGTTGTAGGAGGTGGATGGAAAGACGAATTGGATAAATGGATGGTGTAAGATAAACTTCAGCTAGGGGAATAATATTTTTGAAGTGGAACACTACCAGAATAAGTTGTTTTAGCGACGCCTGAAGACGTCGCTAAAACAACAATTTTCGTCGCTAAAAATAATTTGCGACGAAATTACCGACGTTTCGGGCTGGTCGCGAAAATGTAAGTCGCTGATCATATAAACGTCGCCAAACGTCGCAATTGCCGACGTTCGTCGACGTATTTATATGTCGGTATAACGCCGACGTCCACCGTCGTGTCGTCGCTCTTTGCGACGTAATATTTAGTGTCGCTACAAGTCGGTAAATGTACCGACGAATTACCGTCGAGTCGTCGGTGATTTAGTGACATATACAAAGTCGCTAGACGTCGGTAAATCCTGGGAATTTCTTGGGTTAATTACCGACGTACACCGATGTTTTACCGACGTCCAGCGACAAATAATGGCATCGCTAAACGTCGGTAGACTGGATAATATTAATTATCTACCGACGTCCACCGACGCATAATTACGTCGGAGGACGTCGGTAAACGTCGTTAAACGTCGCTAATTCTGCAAAAAAAATAAAATACAGAATGTCCATTTCTTCCTGTATTTTAAAAAGCTAACCATTTCTCACTGTAGAATAGGATCCAAACAATCACAGAATGTCCATTTCTCACTGTACACAGGTTTCAGTCCCTATAACCAAGTCTACAACAATCACACAAAATATGGTTATCAGAATGGCTCAGAACACAACCCAAAATTCACACAATGTCCAAGTCTACAACAATCATTCTAGCAATGTCCAAATCTGGTATGTAAGACAAACTAAACATTATCAGTTCTATTTCACATGCTTAATTGCTAAGTATGGGAACGAATGGCTCAGAACACCACCCAAAATTCATTCTAGCATACATTAGTGTGAATCATCTATGTTCTGTACATATGGTGTAGTATATGTTCTTATCGTATCTAGTATCTGAAGAATGTAACAGAATCAAGATGAACTCACATAATGAAATACTAAGACATCATCTACTACTATATAAGATATAGTGATAGGTTGTCGTATCATCATTGCCGAGGGATGAGGGTCGGAGGACAGTCAACTTTATCTACGGATACATAGTTTCTGCCTCGCCAGTCGAATGGCTTAATTGCCAAGTATGGGAGCGAATGGCTCAGAACACAACCCAAAATTCATTCTAGCATACATTAATGTGAATCATCTATGTTCTGTACATATGGTGTAGTATATATTCTTATCGTATCTAGTATCTGAAGAATGTAACAGAATCAAGATGAACTCACATAATGTAATACTAAGACATCATCTACTACTATATAAGATATAGTGATAGGTTGTCGTATCATCATTGCCGAGGGATGAGGGTCGGAGGACAGTCAACTTTATCTATGGATACATAGTTTCTGCCTCGCCAGTCGAATGGCTTAATTGCCAAGTATGGGAACGAATGGCTCAGAACACAACCCAAAATTTATTCTAGCATATATTAGTGTGAATCATCTATGTTCTGTACATATGGTGTAGTATATGTTCTTATCGTATCTAGTATCTGAAGAATGTAACAGAATCAAGATGAACTCACATAATGTAATACTAAGACATCATCTACTACTATATAAGATATAGTGATAGGGGCTCGCCGGAGGGAGGAGAAGGGGCTCGCGGTGGAGGAGGAGGAGGATGAGCGGCGCCGGAGGGAAGGGGGTCGGGCTGTCGTCGAGGTCGGGGAAGAGGGGCGGGAACAAAAAATTTGGGGAGAGGAAGAAATGAAAAGTCGAACCGAGGAAACCCTTTTATCAGAAATTAGCGACGTCCGCAAATATGTCACAAAGCGTTGGTATTCGTTTAATATTCGGCGACGTAATAATCTTTGCGACGCTAAACGTCGCTAAACTAATAAAACTAGCGATGTTTTCCGACAAATCAACGACATTGGTTTTTATTACACTAAAGGTAGTCGCAATATGTTGCTGTTTGCCGCTATCAACGACGTATTGTGACGCATACTTTCGGAGTCGCTATCAACGAATGGCTCAGAACACAATCCAAAATTTATTCTAGCATACATTAGTGTGAATCATCTATGTTCTGTACATATGGTGTAGTATATGTTCTTATCGTATCTAGTATCGAAAGAATATAACAGAATCAAGATGAACTCACATAATATAATACTAAGACATCATCTACTACTATATAAGATATAGTGATAGGTTGTCGTATCATCATTGCCGAGGGATGAGGGTCGGAGGATGTCGGTAAACGTCGCTAAATCTGCAAAAAAAATATATACAGAATATCTATTTCTCCCTGCAGTTTAAAAAGATAACCATTTCTCACTATAGAATAGGATCCAAACAATCACAGAATGTCCATTTCTCGCTGTACACAGGTTTCAGTCCCTATAACCAAGTCTACAACAATCACACAAAATATGGGAACGAATGGCTTAGAACACAACCCAAAATTCATTCTAGCATATATTAGTGTGAATCATCAATGTTCTGTACATATGGTGTAGTATATGTTCTTATCGTATCTAGTATCTGAAGAATGTAACAGAATCAAGATGAACTCACATAATGTAATACTAAGACACCATCTACTACTATATAAGATATAGTGATAGGGTATCGTATCATCATTGCCGAAGGATGAGGATCGGAGGATAGTCAACTTTATCTACGGCTATATAGTTTCTGCCTCGCTAGTCGAATGGCTGCAGGGACTATGTCCTGATCACCATGTCGTACCGTAAATTAATGCAAATGGAGCTGGAGCCAAAATACAGAAACCAAAATATGATATCCACCTCAAGTGTAGAGTCGGAGGAGAAGATCTTTTCCACCCTCTCCCTCTCTCACGCTATCAACGTCACAACTTTTCCACCTCAAGTTCTGATCAAGCATTTTCCTTCTCCTCTCCTCCACCATGGCTCTGAACCTATCTGATCCTCCCTACTTCCCTTCTTCTTATTTGACTCTCTCAGCCACTTATGATATCCAGCTTAAGTGTAGAGTCGGGGGAGAAGAAGTGGACATGAAGAGGAGGGGGAAGCAGCACAGCCGGCGGCATGACCCGGAGGAAGTACAAAGGTTTTCTTCAACATACGTAGGAGAACTATAAGGATATATCTTTTCACAACATATCACCTCGTCAAAGACCCTTAATGTGACAACCATGTTACCGTGGTGTCAGAAAACTAACATGTCATAATTTTATAAGCCGTGTGTTTTGACATAATCCTCCAACCGAATTTCAGTTCTATGTAATAATGCAAGATTACGACATAGGAGGAAAGAGTCGGAAGGATTATGTAAAAACACACGGCTTAGAAAATTATGACATGTTAGTCTTCCGACACCCCGGTAACATGGTTGTCACATTAAGGGTCATTGACAAGATGACATTGTGAAAAGATATATCCTTATAGTTCTCCTACGTATGTTGAAGAAAACCTCTGTACTTCCTCCGGGTCATGCCGCCGGCTGTGCTGCTTTCCCTCCTCTTCCTGTCTACTTCTTCTCCCCCGACTCTACACTTGAGCTGGATATCATATGTGGCTGAGAGAGTCAAATAAGAAGAAGAGAAGTAGGGAGGAGCAGATGGGTCCATAGCCGTGGTGGAGGAGAGGAGAAGGCAAAACTGAATCAGCATTGTCTTCCGGATCGTCCTGATCAAGGCATAACAGGCTGCTCAGCGTGTCCAGCTTCTTCAACTTCTCGTTGGCTGCAGAGTCAAAATGGGAACGGGTCCTCTTTGTCGGCCCGAAGCTCTGACTCGCACTCGTCGCCACGCTACTAGTTTCCTTTCCTCCTCTGACGCGGGTCATAAGAAAAGAAATTTCGTACCTCTTCTTCTTATGACCCACGTTAGAGGAGGAGAGGAAACCAGTAGCGCGGCGACGAGTGCGAGTCAGAGCTCCGGGCCGACAAAGAGGACCCGTTCCTGTTTCGACTCTGTAGCCAGCGAGAAGTTGAAGAAGCTAGGACGCTGAGCAGCCCATTATGCCTTGATGAGGACGATCCGGAAGACAATGCTGATTCAGTTTTGCCTTCCTTGGATGGTATTGATTCTGTAGATCCGTGTATAAAAGAGGAAGAGATTGGGAGTAGAGTGGACCCAGAGGGAAATGAGAGATTGGAATCTGGGTCAATATGCAAGAAGCGAAAGACAGTCAAGGATTCTGATAGGTTGTCGTATCATCATTGCCGAGGGATGAGGGTCAGAGGACAGTCAACTTTATCTACGGCTACATAGTTTCTACCTCGCCAGTCGAATGGCTGCAGGGACTATGTCCTAAATACCATGTCGTACCGTAGATTAATACAAATGGAGCTGGAGCCAAAAGACAGAAACCAAAATACAAAATACAGAATCCAAAATATAAAATACAAAATACAGAACCTCTCACTCGAGCTCTACACCAAAGATGTCCACTTGAGCTCCGGGACAAAGTTTTGGCTCGGAGCAAGAATCTGTGGACGGAGCACATCCACCATGCTGTCAGGAAAAAATAGTAACAGTGAGAGACCCATCTGAGTAGGACGTATACTCTGATAATATCTCCTCCAGTACTCAATCCCACTACTGATATCATTCTTGTAAAAGTGATCTCTCAGAGTATACGTTCCTCTTAGATGGATCTCTCAGAGTATCCTCTCCGGTTGGTTGTCGTATCATCATTGCCGAGGGATGAGGGTCGAAGGACAGTCAACTTTATCTACGGATACATAGTTTCTGCCTCGCCAGTCGAATGGCTGCAAGGACTATGTTACCGCGGTGTCGTAGTCCAATATAATCCAGAGATTGACACAGTTCTAATTCATATATGTAGTCCAATACAAATAGTCTAATACAAAAACAACCCAATACAAATAGTCTAATATAAGTAAGTACTAATAGCTAATGAGAACCACACTGCTCACGCAAACGCTCAGTGATACGTTCACGCAACCACCTCGAAAAATTAAGATTTTTGGCGCGAGGAGAGATGTCGTCCCTTGCAAGGACTGCATGAAGAGAACTCTCGGTCTCACTAGCTACCAGTGCTGGATGAATAGAACTCCCGGTCACACTAGCAACCGGTGCCACTTCCTCCTCAACTGTAGGAGGAGCCACCTCAGCATTCACTGTTTTCTTCAAACGACGTGCCTCTCCTCGGGTCATGGGTGCCATCTGGTAAGATCGATAGTCACAAATAATATAATTGTAACATAAGCAAGCTAACTAAAGGAACCATTATGTAGCGGAGGTACGAAATTTGGACTCCTCGGGACACGGAGACACATTACGGCCATGTGTTCACAAATAATTCGATTTTTTGCCAAGTGTGAGAACGGATGGCTCAGAACACAACCCAAGATTCATTCAAGCATACATTAGTGTGAATCATCTATGTTCTGTACATATGGTGTAGTATATGTTCTTATCGTATCTAGTATATGAAGAATGTAACAGAATCAAGATGAACTCACATAATGTAATACTAAGACATCATCTACTACTATATAAGATATAGTGATAGGTTGTCGTATCATCATTGCCGAGGGATGAGGGTCGGAGGACAGTCAACTTTATCTACGGATACATAGTTTCTGCCTCGCCAGTCGAATGGCTTAATTGCCAAGTATGGAAATAAATGGCTCAGAACACAACCCAAAATTCATTCTAGCATATATTAGTGTGAATCATCTATGTTCTGTACATATAGTGTAGTATATGTTCTTATCGTATCTAGTATCTGAAGAATGTAACAGAATCAAGATGAACTCACATAATATAATACTAAGACATCATCTACTACTATATAAGATATAGTGATAGGTTGTCGTATCATCATTGCCGAGGGATGAGGGTCGGAGGACAGTCAAATTTATCTACGGATACATAGTTTCTGTCTCGCCAGTCGAATGGCTTAATTGCCAAGTATGGGAATGAATGGCTCAGAACACAACCCAAAATTCATTCAAGCATACATTAGTGTGAATCATCTATGTTCTGTACATATGGTGTAGTATATGTTCTTATCGTATCTAGTATCTGAAGAATGTAACAGAATCAAGATGAACTCACATAATATAATACTAAGACATCATCTACTACTATATAAAATATAGTGATAGGTTGTCGTATCATCATTGCCGAGGGATGAGGGTCGGAGGACAGTCAACTTTATCTACGGTTACATAGTTTCTGTCTCGCCAGTTGAATGGCTGCAGGGACTATGTCCTTGAGACAGTGAACATATACACCATGAATCCAAACCCCATATTCACATTTACTAATCCAAATGGATGCAGGGACTATGTCCTTGCCTCTCCGGTTGGTTGTCGTATCATCATTGCTGAAGGATGCGGGTCGGATGACAGTCAACTTTATCTACGACTACAAAGTTTCTGCCTCGCCAGTCGAATGGCTGCAGGGACTATAATAAGACACAATTCACCAAACAGAACTATACTGTAGAACTCACACAATTCACCAATATGCAAATCCAAATTAATACGAAAATACACAAGTGTATGTAGGGGATTAAATGTACAGAGGTGAAATACATATATATGCAAGCTTGGGGGTGTCCACGTGTCCAACAAATGGACACAAAGTGTCCAAAACCTCACGAGCACACAGTATCAGTGAACACATGGCCGTAATATGTCTCCGTGTCCATTTTGGACACGAAAAACACCTCAATTAGGTTAGGGTTTACCTTCAGTCTCCTCGCGATGGTGGAGAAAGAGGAGGAGGACAAGTTCGGTTATGGAGGAGGAGGGAATTAAGTGTACAGAGGTGAAATACATATATATGCAAGCTTGGGGGTGTCCACGTGTCCAACAAATGGACACAAAGTGTCCAAAACCTCACGAACACACTGTATCAGTGAACACATGGTCGTAATATGTCTCCGTGTCCATTTTAGACACAAAAAATACCTCAATTAGGGTTAGGGTTTACCTTCAGTCTCCTCGCGGTGGTGGAGGAGGAGGAGGAGGAGGAGGATCTCGCGGTGGAGAAGGAGAAGGGGCTCGCGGTGGAGGAGGAGGAGAACGGGCTCGCCGGAGGGAGGAGAAGGGGCTCGCGGTGGAGGAGGAGGATGAACGGCACCGGAGGGAAGGGGGTGGCCGTCGTCGTGGTCGGGGGAAGAGGGGCAGGAACAAAGAATTTGGGGAGAGGGAGAAATGAAAATTGGAACTGAGGAAACCCTATTTAGCATAAAGTAGCGACGTCCTAAAATACGTCGCAAAGCGTCGGTAACAGTTTAATATTCGGCGACTTATTAATCCTTGCGACGCTAAACGTCGTTGAACTAGTAAAACTAGCGACATTTTCCGATAAATCAGCGACGTTGATTTTTATTACACTAAAGGTAGTCGCAATATGTCGCTGTTTGTCGCTATCAGCGACGTATTGTGATGCATTCTTTAGGAGTCGCTAAATCCAAAAATATTAGCGACGTTTTAAGTTGTCGTCGCTAATTTCGTCGCTAATATGACTTATTTTGGTAGTGGAAGAGAGGAGAAGGACTGGGCAGCTATAAGGAAAAAAAGTGGTATTTTAGGGTTAGGGTTTATGAAGAGTGGTACATATATAGGTTTTCATGTGTGTATGGGCTTAGAGATGGGTTGTAAAGGCCTTTTAGGAGGTCAGCCTATCACGACCCGCACCTGAAAGATTTGGATATGAGTCATGGGTACGTCCAGCCTACGCCGTAGAGTCGGCGGTAGATCGTTGTCTAAACTAACATCCAACAACTCAAACCATATAAATGAGAGTTTAAATGTAATAATAAAGTACTCAATCACAGACATAGATACTAAAGATATAAAATGGAAATAAACAAGTATGTTCCAAAAGGACCTAGAGTCATAAGCCTGGGAGATATGTCTTAAAGAAGATAGAAATATATACATGCTACAATATAACATATCGGAGACAAATTCAATAATCAAGTCTAAATTATCTATACAGCTAGATAGTTGCATCTGGAACTCCTGATATAAGTCCTATCTGATCTTCCTGAGGAACAGGCCTATATTCAGCTAGACAACCCTCCTGTGAATCATAATATGTAGGGCACAAGTCTTCAATGTCATCTCCTAAAATATTAATATCTAGTCAGGATTTGAGTGAAATACAATCAATGAAAGCAGTTCCAATATATGGTAGAGACTATAAACGTAAACATAGTAAATATAGTACATGATAATTAACATGGAACTAAAATCATGGCAGGGTGAGTAGTATAAACAGTAGTCATGGTAACAGTAAATATGTATAATGTAAAGTAAAACAAAATGGATTTAAAATATTTTAATTAATTTGAAGTACTAATTACAATACGTGAACGGCTTTGGGAAACAACCACAAGATCGAATTACGGTAATGGCACAATGATACGTGAAGTGTATGATTAACCATGCACAAGGTCTAACAAGGTATGTTCACATATCTAATTATCATTTTTCCTTCCCCGATAGTGTCGGACTTTAGATTTTTGATACCTGAGATGAACTCTAAAAGTGGTACCCTCAAAACTTAATGTTCATATTATATTATTTTTTAACGATAATGATACATTAGTATTTTAATCCAAAATTTAAGAAATAAAACAATATACAAAATTTAATATCCCAATGAATATATGTTATAATGAAATACTAATAAAACTAAAGATGTTCCAAACCCATAAAAATAAAATTGTTGTTCCAGATAATTAAATAAAAAAATGCAAAACAATGTTTGGAGCGGTTCATAATGGTAATAATAATAAACTTAGGCAATTGAATACTTTCTTAATGCATTACATAGTCACTAAAATATTACTCATCTTGCTGTCTTCGAGGCAAAAGTAGGACTGTAGATGGATAACACAATAGGACTGTAGATCTTTTAGGAACTCCAGGAGCCGGTCGTAGGAGTTTTCTCTATAAAAAACTGCCAAAAATACAATGAGAACACACCTTTGAAGGAAAAATATATATTAATAAATGATAAAAAAACAAACAATTATAACACACCTAGATCATCAATATTATAAAAAGTATTAATAATTATAAATCTCATCATATATCACCTGTGCTGTGGAAGGAAAAAGAATGATGATTCCATTCCTAAGTTCCTTGCTTAAAAAAGGAGCAGCTGATCCTATTCCTATGTAGAACTTGTGACTCGAGTATTGGAATAAAAAAAAGAATAAAGAACTCCAAAGTCTCCAGCCGGCCACCACATACTCTGAAAAAACTTAAGGGTTCTACTTGGCAATTATGGGGGTAGCGGTTATGAGGTATTTTTAGAGTAACAAAAAAGAAGGGATATAAGGGGTTCAATTTTTAGTGCTTTTAAGTAGCTACTTTTAAACCAGTCCAATCCATGCTTAGTAATTCATTAACCGGTGGTTTTGAACTTTTTTTTATAATAATAAACTTACCCTTATATTTATATATAAATAAAAGTTATTCTTGATAAAATAAGGGTTTATGGACGTGAATGTAATCCCTACATCAAAAAGCCTTTTCTGCATTCTTGTCTCAGAACTGCATCCAATGGAGCTCTAAGGACAAGTGCAAGGCAAGTTCTTTGATTTCCCTTCAATCGGGAACAAAAGAGTA